>JAOWBN010229164.1:0-12695 GCA_028565015.1 Pinguicula moranensis
GTTTCGAGTTGATCGAGCAATTGAGAGAATTGCTCGACCAAGAAGAGTTATCTGTCGGCAATATGGAGAAAATATTGCTATGTGCCGAGACAGAGTTTGATTTGGAGATGTTTGGCTCGAAGAATTGTGGAGCGGTTGAAGAACGGTCGAGGAACAGTCGAACATCGCTCGCAGATCGCCGCACTAGGCTGCGCAAGGCGCCGTGCGAGGCAGCGCACCCGATCACGTGTCGCACGAGAAGCTATCGCGCGACGCGCCAGAGCTTGCGCAGAGTTGCGGGAAAGCGGCGGACGACGGCTGTACACGACGGCGACCGGAGCGGCAGGTACCAGCGTGTAGGGTACTTGACACCTGACCATCTGGTAGGTGCCTACCGGTGAGCGCCGCCCGCATAGCGAACAGAGGTTCGCGGGTGCAGCTGGAAGTCACGCAGGTTACGCGAGTTCGGTGGAATCCGGCAGGTCACAACATCCGGCGAGCAGGGTGACGGAGGAAGACACTAGCACGGCGGGGAGACGTCGTGGAGCGTTCTTGGAACCAGAGGAGTCTTCCAGGAGGTCGCCAGCCAATCGCCAGACCAGCGTGAAGAGTCCTGCGCGATGAGGACTCTTCTCGACAAAATCGCGCGGGAGCGCGCGACGGCGGCAGGTTCTGCCAGGAGAGGAGTTCCGGCAACCTGTCCGACCAGAGACGACACCAGCAGGTTGCGGACTCATCAGAGAGAGTCCTTGGAGATGGAGGAGTCCACCAGATCACCGGGAGACGTGCGCCAGGAGGAGTTCCAGGCGGCGGCAAAAACTTACCGGCGAAGGAACTGTTCGCGTGAAGAATTTCGGGGCAAGAAGGAGTCTTGATCGAAGAAGGATTCTTGGAGACTAAGGAACCGAAGTGGATGAGGTCTATTTCCTAGAAAGAGGAATGGATAAAGGTCAAAGCCATCTAGATAGTATAGGAGTGCATGAGATAAGGGGGTTGTCCTTATCCTTGCAAAGACTTAGAGTCCATGTGGGATTCAAGTTCTAGGGAGGGGACTTGGCCTATAAATAGGGGAGCCTATTGTAGAGCCAAGTCGAATTCGACCTCAAGGATTAGAGTTGGATCCTTAAGGTGTCGAACCAAGAGTAGTCTCGAGGGGGAGTGCTTTTGTAAACGAGGCGTTGTGTTATAAAACGTTCTCGGGGTTTGGGGTTCCTAGGGGGGAGTCATTCGAACCACATAGGTCTTGGGAGAGATACCAAGCCCTTGTCTTGTAGTCTTGTTCAAGTTATTGAAGAGGTTGCTTGGCTAAATTGTTTGTGTTGATCTTCCGTGCACAAACCACCTAGCACATCATCGGACGTGCTAACTGAGAGGGCTTAACGAGTGGGGAGCACTTCGGCCATCACCCTTGTTTCATTCCGCCGGGCGTCGCTGAGGAGACCTAGGCACGTGTGGTTTCTATATCCAGAACCTCCAGACCGAAGCAGGGCGCTTTGGAAGCGAAAAATTTGGGCCATGACACAGAGGCGTGACACCATGATTGATTTGCTGAGAGCAAACAACCATGGTGCTGTCATAGATAAAGGGACTCAAGTTACCTTCATTCTTGAAACCCCTCCATCAACTTTCAACTCATTCTTTGAGCAATTATTCCGTGAATAAGCTCAATTATAATCTTACCCAACTCTTCAATGAGCTTCAAACATTTGAGAAATCTCAAAAAATGGTAGCACTGGAGGAAGGAGTTCCTAATCCAAGTTTGGAGAAGCACACCTTGTTGTAGGGTACGTTCAAGAAAGGAAAGAAGAAGGCAGTGACAAGACAAATAATGTCAAGAAAGCTCAAAACAAGAAGAATAAGGCTTATAAGGCATCTATGTCGCCTCCAAAGGGAAAGTGTTTTCACTTTGGGGGTGGTTGTCACTGGAAGAGGAAATGTACGAAATACATCGTTGAGATCAAGCAGAAAAAACAAGGTAAATTAGATTTATCTCTCTAGAACAAATAATGATTCGAATGCCTAATATGATTGTTCGCAACTAAATCTTAATTTGCATCTTCTTATAGATCAGGGAGCCTTTTTATTGCATGTTTTTTAGAAGAAAAAAACATTTGTTGCATTTACTTTGGATTTTGATATCGACATTTGCTTTGTTTTTGTCCATGACCATAGGATTGCCTTTTTGACATCGAGTTGATAGGGTAAATTTGGAACCTCCATGTTGAACACTCATTGGTTCTTCAACTTCCACATTAGCCATGTCATCCCTCGCCGTAGTGCTTTCCAAAAGTTCGCCCACCTTTTCTGCTTATTGAGTCCCTGGTGTAGGTCAAAGTGTGTTCCTGGAATGTTGGAGCCCACATGATAGAGGCCCTGACAGTGATGAAAGAGGGCTCAAAACAAATAGTTTTTTCCGCACTCAAAGAATAAATGGGATAAAGTCTTAAGACTCCTTTGACAGAAGGCACATCCAATTGTAGGAAATTGTGCAGCACAAGTACTCCTCTTCTGTGAAACTGATCTATAGTCGGGATTTGCTCTTGAATCGATCTCCAAATGAAAGCTTGAACGCGCTGGGGTGCACTTTTATTACAGTATCTGTCCAATTTCATATTTGCACCAAAATTCTTGCCCATACAAACCATTAATTCAGTGTAAGCTAATTTGGAAGTATATTTACCCGTTTGTCTGCCATCTTCTAAATGCCAAAAATCAGCTTTTCCTTGAACGATATCTACAGCAGGAAGTATGGCTTCCAACACTACCAGGAATTCTATTTCATGTTGCCACAGTTGACGCCGCCACCCCCATCCATCAACCTCTCTTTTACCTGCAATCATTATATTTTTATTAGAGGCCAAATTATAAAGATAATAAAAGACATCAGCCAGGCAACTAAAAAGTTGTCCAGGCATCGGTCCAAACAATAGTTTATTCTCCACTGCAGGTGGCATTGGTTAGTTTTTTAGTGTTGTGATAAGCTGGTTGTGTACCAACTTAATGTTGATATCTGTGCTGAAAGCCTACTTATCTTCAAGGAATAAAAGTGCATTTTATATCCATTTCTCATGTTTTGTTAGAATTTGATGAATGTGTTTAACGAACCAAGAAATATGGGATAAATGATCTAAATCTGAAGACCGTGGCCTGAAATTTAGCAGTCGCAACCCTGTTTGGATACAACAAGTACACATTGGCGGGAAAGTGCAAAACCCTAAGTGCACCAGACATTCTAGGCTGACTATTTTATCCTTAATTTTGGCTCCAAGCTTCCAAAATCTTGAGTTGGATATCGAGCCATACCCCAACCCATACACATTTTCTTGGCTCAATAAAGGTAACATGGTCACAGTGAAATGACATTGCCTCGTGGATGCTTGTCACCTTCTTCTTGGAAGGCCCTGGTAATATTATAGAAGCGTGATCAATGACAGATGAAACAAGACCTAATCCTTTAGCTTCCAAGGAAAGAAGGAGGTTCTAACCCTGATCCAAAGGAAGTTGGTACACCCTTCGACTGAGAAGATCAATAACCTCTTCCCCTTGAATTGGATGATGGAAGACATCAATAAGGAGGAGATAGGGATGACTTGGGTTCAAAGGAATACTCAACGGACTCTTGAAGAAGTCAATCTCCCTCTAGTGATGTAGAAACGACATTCTGGAAGTTCCAACTCGAGAGACTAAATCGGACGATCGAAGTGAAAGGCCCATGGAGCGTGAGCATTGCCATGGGGTTTGTCGAGGTAGTTTACCATAACAGCTCTAAAGAATGCCATAAGGACACACTATCCTTAGGTAGGACATTGGCCGAGGTATTTTCTCGGGAAGAAGCGGACCAATACACTGCAAAAGGAACACCTAGACCAAGACCAACAAGGTGTTGTGCCCGAGTATCTATGGAAGCTACAGTCGAGCGTGGTCCGCAACAGTGGTCATTGTGGCCTTAGCAAACCAAGAGGGATGACCTAGTGCCACTGGCCAAAAATGATGGATGACAATGCACAAAAGGCGCACAGCCTTTTTAAGCGAAGTGATTACCATAAATAGGGTCATGTCTTATGATCTTGCGGATCCAACAACTTGATGCGCCTAACAGACAAGCCATGGAGACATCAAGCCACGGACAACCCTCACGAGGAAAGTTTCTTGGGGGAAGACAAGATTGTGGCATGGGAAATAGTACAACACTTATGACCTAAATTGACGACCGACACGACAAGTAAAGTGGATGGGTGGTAGTTGCCATTTTGGATGAAATGTGTGCATGAAGGCCAACACCCGTGCATGGTTACCACTATTTAAGGAGCCCTATAAATTGAGCATTAACTACATGAACTCAAGGTTGACTTCTTTCCAACCTCAGGAGACTAATGTAGGAGCATCTGAAACACCTGAGCTGCCCTCAACCCCGGATCTCATGGACGAAGAAATCCTGAGCAATTTGGCCTACCATGAGCAAAGAAGTAGGGCTAAAGACAATAGGTAACAAACACTTGAGTCACATTGTCAATCGTAGAGAAGAATTGTCGGGTGGTACAAGGAGATCGGCCGGTGGCACGCATGGCTGATATGACACACTTGTGTGTTTTTATTGACTTTTGATATTTTTTGTGCCATTTTAGTTTCTATAAGTCAGATCACCTCCTAAAGAGTATGAGCAATGATCGCACAAAGAAATTCACCAAATGCCCACGGCATTTGGTGAATGGCACGAGAGGAAGCAAACGTTGGTCACAAAAGGCTACCATGGCCGATGTAGCACTTTTAGTGTTGGCTATGTCATTTTTTATTTATGTCGTGCCTTTTAAATTTTGTTGAGTCCAGCTGACTTGTAAGGTCCTTGTGTGCACGTGGATACCAAATTTGAACCCCAAATAACTCAAACACAAAGGCAATGGTTCGGACCAGACGAAGTCCCTTTTTTAGGGATTGGTTCTAGTGGTAGAACACAATGTATCATGGCCAACTTTCTCTTCCACGAGTTGGACATGGGCATGTGCGTGCTCCTATTGTTCAAGATACGCTGGAGCACCTCTGAAAGAAGTTTAGATCGAGACGAAGTCCATAACTGAAGCCATACTTTTTGGGTCTAGGAAACAGTCCTTAGACCGGTCTACTGCGTTTGAAAATTGAGGGCCCAACTTTGAAGGCCTTAGGCTAAAAATCGCTCAGCATTGTCTCGGTCTTTAAAACCTAAAATTCATAGTAGAACATCAATATCAAGAGCTTTGACCATTTTGGATAATATTAAGAGTTTTTGTCCAACACTTTCTATCGACTGGCATCAAATGCATCTGTCACTGTGAGTGTTTCTTTCGCCCAAATTTATCACAAATCTAGCCACAGCACCATAAAGCATCTAAGCAAGCTAGTTATTTCAAAAAGAAAGAAAGAACAAGGGCATCCATTTTTTTTTATAGAAATGTTCTCAAACTTATTTTATGAATTGCTCTCGAACTAATTGTATGTATGAATTACTCTCAAGACTAATGTATGATCTTGATAAAGAGTTTGTAAATACCGGCTAAAAATAATGTCTATCTCAATCGCTGACCATCTTGGAATGGCAAAAAGTGAGGGAGATGAAAAAGGTTTGAAGAGTCGGATAGGATAATTTTTCAACCTTATCACCAAAGAAGGAAATCTTCACTTAAAAATAGATGACACACATTTTCAATTATTTAGGTACAAGTAATTCATGTATTTTGATTGACCATGTGCATGCATCAAATCTCAACTGCTATATGTGTTTGTGAAAAAGGGTGCGTGTGTACATTCAAAAGGGTAAGGGTGCCGTAAGGCGGCTTAATGAGCTTTAGTGTATTGCTTGAGGACAAACAAAGGTTTATGTTCGGGGATATTTGATAAGCTGGTTGTGTGCCTACTTAATGATGATATTTGTGCTAAAAACCTAGTTATCTTCAAGGGATAAAAGTTCATTTTATATACATTTCTCGTGTTTTGCTAGGATTTGATGAATGTGTGTTGTTGATTTTGTAAGCTAATGCATCAACTATGATTGCAAGTGCATGACTCATAACAAGTAATAAAGTGAATAAGTTGAGTGTTAACCACGAGGATTGTAGAAGATAAGCACCAACTTTAGCTAGTTTTGCATGCAATTTGGACTAACAACAATTTGGGTTAAATACTACACTACAAAAAGAGACATGGATATAGTTGAAATGAGATAAGTCATTTTGGTCCTTTTGGTTTAATGGACACAGACTTAAGGATAACTTCTCTTGGCTAGAGATCTAAGGCAATTACTTCACCTCCACATGCATTTGTCCGGAATTGGTTTCTTAGTTCAGTTATTATACTCAACGCTTAGTTGCCAATCGAATTTCTTGCTTTAAACATTAATTTCTCTAGAGAGTATCTCCTCTCATGAAATACGCTGACATTCATCTCTCGAATCTCATGCCTAAACGTATCAAGAATCGCTACCTCACAAAATCCTCTCTTAATATGGTCACAATTAACTCTCAAATCTCGTGCGGCCTACTAAGAGGCTTCACGGTCAAACCTTTCCCATTAACACTCATCTCTCGAATCTCATGTTCATGGTACTTGGATTTGATTTTACCATTTTCTAGCTAAGTTATCATCTCTCGAATCTCAAACATTTGGTCGTCAATCAAATATTAGTTGGTAATGAATTCCAATAAAACCAAGCAACCGAAGCATTTCATCAAATAACTAAATATTCAAAACCATTCCAACACAAAATACATTTAAGGGCTACATCATGCCTTAAAATGTGGGTTTAGCTCATAGTTGGAACATAATCTTCCCGAGGGATAGCAATGATAAAGGCCATAGTTCAGAAATTCCATTGGCTAAGATGTCAAGCTCGTCTTCCCTACAGTCGTTTCTCCCTTTGTTGCTCCATTCTCCAAGATCCCAGCTTTTGAAATGGATGGATCGATTCCCTTTTTATTTTCGCCAGTCGTTAGCTTCCATGAGAAACTATTTGCAGATATTTTCCTTTTAGAAAAGGCAAATTCATCCATCCAATACTTCTTATGCACGTAGGTTTTGTCCACTTTCCCACCAAAATGATCGGGTAGTGCTGCAACTGAGGTTGCGACCTATATGAATGTGGGGTTGTGGCCTTACAACATTGGTCATTTCTCTTTTATCTCTGCACTTGCATGAAATATTCGTTAAGTCCATGCAAGAAATGAGAAATGATTATGAGAATGCACTTTTATTGATCGAGAAGTAACAAGATTCAAGCAATAAGGGCAAACATAAGTATAAATCAGACTTATCAATCTTCCCAAACTTTAATATTTTCTTGTCCTCAAGCAAACTTCCAAAACTCCTAAAGGCACCACAACCCCCTATGTTGAACAAATTCTTATGCAACGAGCTCCACAACTACAATTAGAATTGAAAACAAATACATCAATACATCTAGTCACTTATTTAAGGAAGATTACTTGTTTCTAAGACTTTACGAGGTGGGAACATGGGTCCTAAATTTTTGGTTAACTTTCTTCGTCTTAGGTCCATGAATCAGATAGTATCCATATGAGACCCTTCAACCTTTTTCATCTCCCTCGCTTTTTGCTATGCCAAGGCGGTCAGCGATTGAGATAGACCTTATTTTTAAGCCCACTTATTATGGTCTCGAATTTTTTTACATGGAAGTTATAAGAGCATTAATACATAAATCTCTAGAGCATTGATTTACATAAGTAATGTTCTTTTTATTTTTCGTATACGTACATAAATGCCTGGCTATTCCCATCTCAAAAATTAAAACTCTTGTGTTTTTGGTTTGTTTGCTTTTCTTTTCTAGTTGATGAATCCCTTGGAGTTCCTATCCAATCAAGGACTTCATTCAAATTTATTTCTTGTCTACCTAGTCCCTACTATGCGCCACTCGCTCATTCTTTACTATCATGCAACCTTCCTCAAAAGTTCATAACATGATCCATACGATGTACAATAACCGATTTTGGGAAGCAACTAAACGAGCAAACTAGTATACAAACAAAAACTAAACGTAACATAATTCAAGCAAATAGTTCAAAGCCAAACAAAACCAAAGTCCAAGAAACTAAGGAAGATAGTTCAAAGAGGAATGAAACAGTTCAAAATAAGGCAGAACAACCAGATAGTTCAAAACACAGAATAGTAAAGATGATGCACATGCACCCCCTCCCCAAACTTAAATTTGACATTGCCTTCAATGGAGAGATAAGCGAAGGAAATAGAAATAGTATGGTATGGTGTGGCCTGGTGCAGGAAGGCTGGATGACTCCGGGCTGTCCTCAGATCTGCTCCCGATCTTCTTTGAATAAGTCCCGAGTTTGGACAACAAGGTACCCCCAATATTCGAGTTGGTGGGTGTCAACCTCTCCTCTTGTAGTAGAGCAACTCCAACCTTTAGATACAATACTATGTTGAGTGATGGGAAATACAGGGACCTGGATCACTTGCTCAAACTTTCGAGGTGCTCCATAATGTCCTTGTAGAGAATCCTTCCCACATCGGCGGTGTGGGTTGTAGGCATCATCCTGGTGCAAATGAACGTGAGCCGCAGTACAGTGTTGGATTGACAGTCACTCTTATTGACACCAACTCAGCAGTTGTTGGGTGGTGGACTTCTTCCATTTTAGGTCTGGCAAGCATAGGAATTCATCCACTTCCTTTAGATCTGGGCTTTCAATGTATTGGAAATACTCATCGTCTTCAATGTCCGGCAGGCCATAGATTTCATTTATAGATTCTGGACTAAAAAGAACTTGACAACCTCGTACCCAAACCTTCCCTCTTTCCGCTATGATCAGGTTTACGTAGAATTGGATGCCATCTATCATTCACTGCCATGAGGTTCTTGATAATATAAAAAAGAACGCCGTAGAATCATAAAACTCTAGGGCTTCCGCCCTCATAAACTTTCCATGAGGTTCTGCTTTCGTAACTCGCGCTCTTTTAGGGCCCATTTCAACTGATTAATTGAAGTTTGACTCTACTAATCTCAAATAAAAGGTCTCGTGATAGCTATACTATCCTAGATGATATCGCACAAAAATTGCAGCAGAAAAATGGTCGAAAAAGTTGGTCAAAACCTCGACTACTGTGGCTGCTCTCAATACGGCCGACGATTTAAGAAAGCTAGGGTTTTAGTGTAAGTGGGAAACTCTCGAGAGGGACAGGTCTTTTATATGGGCAATTAGGGTAAAAACGAAAAAAGGAATTACTGGGCTTTTAATTGATAAGTTGCGTAGTCTTACGGCCCATCAATTTTTCATGAAATTTCAAACGGAATAAGGAAAATATCGAAGAATTTCAATCCGGATGTGCTGATGACTATGCTTGTCTTCGAATAACTGAAGCAATAACTCCCCTCCAATATTCTCACCACGATCCTCACATTGCAAGATCCCTCTTCTACTGTGATTTGCATCATACCTAAAAATCAACATTTTCATTATCTGATTGACTATTTAAACTAATAAAAATTATACCTATAGAGAAATAAAATCTAATCAAATTGTCTGTACCCCAAACAAAAATCACTCTACACCCTCCCCAAACTTAAAGAGTAAAATACAGACTAATCAGACCAACTTTGGTCATCCGATTGGAAAAAACCATGAAACTGCGCTTTGTTGTAATTCACACCTAAGGGTTCAATTAGTTTAAACCATGCAAGAATTCAAATTCGTCTCGGGCCTCCAACATTCACATCAATAAAGCCTTCGTTATGTTCAAGTGTGAGATCAAGAGAAAAACGCTTACATATCAGGAGAGTAGTGCTCCTACTCAAGGGAGATTAGCAACTAAAAGAGGAAAATTCAGTAGACAATTAAATAAATGTTTAAAAGGGTAAATTGAAGAAGGAACCTCCCAAGAAATTAAGTGGCGAAGTTACCTGCCCTAGATATCCAATCCAAGAGAAAACATCATTTACTTTGCGTACCCTAAACCTAAAAGTACCAAAAACAATACCCTTATTTGTTGCATTGAATATATTCAAGTTACAGTCTAGTAACCAACCAACCAATCCAAACCAAACCAAAAATACCCAGTAATCCCGCCCGTAAGCAGGGATTGGGGAGGATAAGATGTAGGTACTCATACCCCTATCTCAAATGAGATAAAAAGATTATTTCCGTAGAGACCCACAGCTTGAAGAGTCTTAAAAGGAAAGAAAAATCGAAAAATAACAAAAAAGAAAGAAAACGAAAGAAAAAAGAAAGAAAAATAAATACATTAATGAAATATAGAAAAATAGATGTACTAATAAAATAAATAAATAAATACAAATAAAATAAAATAAATAGATAAATAGATGTAATCACAACTGACTCTCTTGTCTAGCTTTACTACTACAACTCTCTCAAAATCAAATTCGACACGCATAGACCTATATATCTCTAACCGTAATCTGACGTCCCCAACTCGTTCTATCAGAGGTCGTGTCTTCAAAGAGGTTCAGTTCCGCTAAATCTAATCAAATTTGCTCCTCTTACGTCCTCCTAGGTCTCCCTATCCCATGCCTTCCTTCAACTTGGAGCCCTTTAACTCACCTGACGGGTTCGTTGACATGCCTTCTGCGTACATGTCCAAACCATCACAATCTCCACTCTCTCAACTTGTCAGTGATAGTTATGATCCGCAACTTATCCCTAACAACTGCATTCAGGATCTTATTTAGTCGCGTGCAACCACACATCCATCTCAATATTCTCATCTTTGCAACTTCAAACTTTTGCACCAGCGACAATCTCATAGCCCACGCTGACCCATACAATATGGCCGGTCTTATAGCTGTCCTATAGAATTTTCCCTTCAACTTTAGAGGTAATTTGTTGTCGCATAACACTCCGGTAGCCAATCTCCATTTCAACCATCCAGCCTGGATGCGGTGAAAAACATCGCCTTCAACACCTCCATCTCTTTCTATGATAGAACCTAAATATTTAAAACTATCCTTTTTTGGGAGTACTTAGTTCACAACCATAACCTTCGTTCCACCTTCTTCGCCTCATCACAAAAATTGCACTCCATATACTTAGTCTTCGAGCGACTCAAGCGTAAGTCCTTGGCTTCTAACGTTTCTCTCTCGAGCTTTAGTTTAGCGCTACCTTCCTCCCTTGTCTTTGCAAGTAAAACAATGTCAACTGCAAACAACATATGCCACGGTACTTCATCCTGTATGCCCTTCGAGAGTACATCCATAATTACCATAAAAAGGAATGGACTTAGTGCTGAACCTTGGTGAAACCCTGTCCCCACCGAGAAATACTCTGTGTCACCCACTGGTGTACGTACACTAGTTTTTGCACTCTCATACATATCCTTTATATCCCTCACATAAGCCCACGAGACCTCCCTGGCTTCAAAACATTCAAAAATAACCTCTCTCAATATAGTATCATACGCCTTCTCTAAGTCTATAAAGACCATATGTAGACGCCGCTTAAGTTCTCTATTTTCTTCATGAGTCGTCTGAGGAGATGAATCGCCTCAATCGTCAACCTCCTAGGCATAAAACCGATTTGGTTCCCTGTCACTTGTACCTTCCACAATCTGTGCTCAATAACTCTCTTCCACAATTTCATCGTATGACTCAGGAGCATAATACCCCGATAATTACCACAATATTGCGCATCCCCCTTCTTCTTATAAAACGGTACCACTAAGCTACTCCTCCACTCCATTGGCATCTTTCTTGTCGGTAAGATGATGTTAAAAAAAGTGTTGTGAGCCACTGCACTCTAACATCTCCTAGACACTTCCATACCTCGATCGGTATCTAATCGGTCCCCACCACTTTCGCCATTCCATCTTATTAAGGGCCCACTTACCTATCATGTCGATATTCGTCTCACAAATCAGCGGTTTTCCTATATGTGCACTAACTTCGCAGCCCGGAGAACCCTACCGTGGTCCTGCAACTCGTTAAACAACCTACTAAAGTATATCTCTCAACGTTCTCTAATCTCCTTCCCCATCAACAGTACTTTACTGTCTTCATCATTCATATACTTAACAGTATCAATATCCCTACTCTTTCTGGCTCTGGCTTTTGCAAGCTTATAGATTTCTTGCTCGCCCTCCTTGGTGTTCAATCGTCTATACATGGCCTCATAGGTCTTGCCCTTGGCTTCCGACATAGCTTTTTTCGCCTCTGATCTTGCCTTCTGGTAGGCTTCCTTGCATTGCCCCCTCTCCTCTTCTCCGCTAGGTGCTATAAGCTATTTAAATTTATCTTGTTTAACTTAACTTTTTCCTGCACCTCGTCATTCCACCACCATGCCTCCCTATCATTCCTTCCCTTATCAGATGCAACCCCTAAAATTTCCATAGTCGTACCCCTAATGGTCGTTGCCATGACTGACCACAACTGATCTGCATCCCCCCACACCCCCAAGTTTAACCATACATGTCGGGGTTACCTTATTTCTGAAGGTTATAGCTATCTCTTCCTTCAGGTTTTTCCAAAGTAATCTTTCTCTATCGCCTTGTTTCTCCTCCTCCACCTTCTCTCTCAAAGTGACATCCATCACTAACACACGATGTTGTGTCATCAACGCTTCTCTCGAAAATACCGTACAGTTTGTACAACGACTCCTCTCCCCTAGATGCAAAAGAAAGAAGTCAATTTGTGTACTACACCCTCTACTCTGAAATGTGATTAGGTGCTCATCCTTTATCTTAAAAAATTTATTAACAACCATCAAATAATG
>JAOWBN010229175.1:0-12694 GCA_028565015.1 Pinguicula moranensis
GTCCGTAAACGATATCCAGATGACGAGATCTTTTCAAACAATGTTATGTCGCCCGAGAGAGTTGAGGTGATTAAATCTTCAAGGTTGTGATGGTCATCTGTAAGATTCAACTGGACAATCTTCAAGAAAATGGAAATATTCAAAGCTAAGTAAAAGATAATAACATCTAATAATGGTCATCCTATTTTGATACAGCTTTAGAATAATAAAACTTACAGATGGAGATTTTGCCAACTCCGAAACTTCCATACCGCTCTGAACTTGGCTCAATAAAATACAAAACAGCTCTCCCTTCAACGTACCAGGACTTAAACTGTACTTATCCATTAGATTAACTTCCTAACAAGAAAGAAAAACAAAGATAATGAAGATTTTCTCAAGAGGCCAGCTATCATGAATTATTTCCATTTCACAAGTATTAACGCAAACTTTCAGTCAGGTTCTTATTTCAAACCACAGCAGAAATGCATCTAAAAGCCCTCTCTTCATATACAAAAAGTTCCTACATTACAGTGTGCTACATCTCTACCTCCTAGAGACCACATTCAGATAATCGGACACAATTTTAAAGAAGAGGACTGCGAAACCATGTGTTGAAGCATGTGAATAACATTTGAAGGATGAACAAGGAGGAAAATGGACACGATTAGAATATACGGATCATGCTTATCATGACATTATGTACATTCTGGTAATCTGCCTTACGGGTCATGTAAAACATGGAACCAAATTCAGCTTTTAAATTGCCACAATTACAACATGAAAATAATGCTCATCAGGACATTATATACCTTGTGGCAATTTGCCTTACGGGCCATGTCAAACTTGGAACCAAACCCTGCTTTAACAAACACCTGACGTAGTACTTCAGACCAGGTCAGGAGGTTCAATGACTTCTGCCAGAACTCTAGAACTAAGCCATGGTGTTCAAGCTGTCAAGCCATGTGATGTAGAAGGTTAAAGAAGCATTATAAATTCAACCAAATTAGCATATATTATTTTAACTGATCATCACTGTTCATGTAATAGAACAGAAAAACATGAATAAGAATACTTCAAAAGGAGATCTGTGGAAAACAAACATTATAAAACCAGAATGATGACAGGATGAATTTCTACAACTTTTGTCAGGTCTCCAACCAACACAATTATATATATGTAATATTCCTGGACTTAGAAATACTCACCGAATGAAGTAAAGCCAAAAACTTGCAAGTTTTTATTGCATGTTTGACAAATCCGCTGCTCATCTCCTTCTCAATATCTAACAGAAGTAGTCTGATAAGGGAGAGATGCACTTGACTAAGCAACAATGAATCCTGGATAGAGAAGGAGATAAGCATGAAACCAAGAAAAATGAGACCAACAGAAACACATTTCAGTAAGCTAGCTATAGAAATGAATAGAGCAAAGTTGTAAGCTTACTTTATCATGAAATGCTTGTGCAAATTCATCCAGAGTGAATGAATGTATACTGATTGTCACAGCATATGTACAAAGAAAATGGAATACCTTCAATTGAAAAATATAGGAAAGTCAGTAAGACATACACAGAAGTACTTCTGAAAAATGCTTGTGCAATTATGCAAAAGGGAATAGCACTATGTGAATAGAGAATTAGAACTTTATTTCAACATAAGTGTCTCAGTGATGCGTGAACGTGTGGTTGATGAGTGTACTGTTAAAAACAATATATCATTCTGAGGCTTACAGTATTCCTTTATATCTTATGTCATCGACATTTAATAATCCAAACAGCACATTTTAATAATCCAAAAATATAACCAGCTATGCTTTGCAGCTATGAGCTTAACCCTCAATTGCATGCGATCTGCATGGAAGGGAAACTATCGGAGCAGATAGTAATATACCAAGCTGATGATGGAAAAGATAAGAGAAGAAAGCATTACGAAGTGCAGTGAGTCCTGGTTAACGTGAATATGCAGTATGACACCATTCCAGTTACCATGGAACTCCATAAAAAGTTAAAATGCATATTTAAGGTCAGTTGACCTGTCAATTACCTTAAAAAGTTTGTTGAGTAGTTGTGGTGAGGAAGCCCAGGGTTGCATTGGTAATGGTAACTTCATGGTAACAGAATTTGGAGGAAACTTGGCCAGTAAATCTATCAACATAAAGAAACTTATGAATGGGATGAGCAAAGGGCACATAATTCGGCTCGGCCAGCAAACTAATTTGTACATATAAGTGCTTTTATACCCACAACTCTAAGGCACCAGGAGATAACAATATTTACAAGGGATAAACAGTAGAAGTCCAGCCAGAATAACCTTTGCAAAGCGAACAACCATGAGAACCATTGGTTGGAAAATGAAAACAGCAAGATAATGTATTTGATCTTGCTCGCAATTCTCTCAGCTCTAATTCCTCATCATCTAATAGAATTGCAAACTGTTCCACGTTTTCTATTCTTTTTACATCAGTAATTGCCAGTTCACATTTCTCCTTGATAAGCTGCTTCTGTTTTACAACATTCTGGCACGTCATCTGTAGTTATGCCCAGTAAAAGATATTAACTAGGCTGATGACAAAGTGGTTTTATTCATAGTGGCAAGTGCAACCGGTGAAGCCAACTTTACCTTTTTACTCCTTGTGCAGGTTTTCTTCTTGGCTAGTTCTTTCTTTGCCAATTTTCTCTGCATCAAATACTAAAATTTCAGACCTTTTCACTAAAATTGATCCTAGTTTGATGAAGTAAAAAATCTCATACAGTATCCTAACGAGCATTACTGGTAGAGACAATGAAACAATAGCTAAAATACTAAAGGGGAAGACTAGGGAGCAAACCCCAACAGATTCTCGTTGCACTCTTTTCTTCTTCTTCTGAACCGAAATGTCACAGCAATCTGGATCATAAAGAAACCTCCTGGCACCAAGATTCTTCGCGTGCGAAATAGCCATAAAACCTTTTCCATGACCATGCTTTTCACCAGGAGTAGACATTAAGGTCATTAAACCTTTACCAATGCCGTGTTTCTTGCTACGGGCAGTCATTAGAGTCATTAAACCTTTACCAATCCCATGTTTTTTCACTGAAGTAGCTGCTCGTGTTACTAAACTTTTACCCATCACCTGTTTCTTTATCGGGGCACCTTTTGCAGTCACTGGCCCTTTTCCAAGCCCATAACCAGCAACAGGTGAATTGTTCGCGATGCAAGACTCATAGTCTAAAATGGCATGCATGGCAACCTAGCATGAAAAAGAAAACAAAGGTAAGAACTGAATGGTCCAGATAACTCATGCAGCAGATTAACTCCTAGATATGTTCAATACCTTTCGTCTTTTTTGAGCAAGCTGAGTCTCATTATGATGGGATGCGCCAGGATCTACCAATAGAGAAACATAAAGCGACAAATATTATTCGTACTACAAAATCAACATATTGACTGAAACATACATATTTATAAAATAATGAATATGTGATGTTGTCTCGGAGGCAGTCGAGACAGTCATTTTTCCCTCAATAGCTTTACTTTTTTCATTTTAAAGCAAGCTATTAGAAAGATCCGAAAGCATGCAGTATTAACAAGATTGTTGTCACATGCAGAAAACATAGCAGCATCTACTAGTAATTAAAAAGAAAGCCTTGTATTGATTTCAAGACACTTTTCTTTGAATTGACCTATACAGAGTAAATTCAGTATCATATTCTATGTTTCTTGACTCTTTTTACCTTTTTACCTTTACAGAGTAAATTAAGGGTCATGTTCATGCATGAGTAGCTCGCTTCCGCCCAAACTGAGTAGGTAGCCAGTTTACATCATTACAGTTATCATTTTTCGTTTTCAGATCAAACATTCAATCTTCTGAATCCCATACCACTAAACTAAAATCATAGCAAATGAAAAAAGTAATCAAAAAACAGTCCACCTTACAATTCGAAACTCAAGACTCATCAAAAAACATCAACCAACACCAAATACTATTTCTTACCACAGAAAGGAGCGTTTGACGGAAGACAATCAAATTGATCACCAAGCGTCGGTCCATCCTTCCGGAAAATTTTGGTGAGAACATACTCAGGAGCGTACGTAACCTCCTGAAGCCTCCTCCTATAATCCGTCTCATTCATAAAAAGCGGCATATCCTGCTGGTCCTTCCTCTTCCGACCAGCGAATTTTCCTCTGGAATTCTCAATTCCACAATTATCTGTTCTTTTTCTGGCCATAACCAATTCATTCTAGTTCCTTGTACCTCATTTTGTACATCTGAACTATGAAATGAATGAGAGACAGATAAGACGACACTCACTCACTCTGATAGAGCTGAAAATGGAGGGGCAGGGTTTTAACAGGTAGGGTTTTGGGGCTGTAAAAGAATTTAAATGAGAGAAAGTTACCGCTGGCGCTACCGGTAAAATAAATGCTTGTGAGTTATAAATATCTTCATATTCTTTCCAGATATAACCTCTTCAAAGTAGCCCCATGCTGTGCGGGCGGAATCGGAATCGGAATCGGAATCGGAATCGCAAGTTCCGCGTTCCGCCCGCGTAGAATACGGAATTGATTTTTGGTTTCATATCCGGTCACGATGAACAGTATTTCGCATCCGCACGTTCCGTGTAATTTCGCAGGCGGATGCGAAATCTGCAAATTCTGCCTAATTTCACGGGCGATAGATGCGGAATTTGTGGATTCCGAGTAATTTCGCGGGTTGGGCGGATACGGAATCCGCGGATTTTACGGAAGTACAGTACATATGCCTATATAAATAAATAAATGCGGCCGGGCAGATGCGAAACCCCACGGAATTCGCCAGCATATATTTTGTATTTAAATAAAAATAAATATATGAAATAAATTTATGCAGGCGTATGCGGGTTCCACAAAGCAAAAAATCTTCTTTTCGCATTTCATCTGCATAACTTTACGAAATACGAATTTTCATCCGCATCCGCACCGCATTCCGTGCCAATGCGGAATTGGCGGATACGGGCCTAGGGCTACTTCAAAGCCAACAAAAATATCCTCCTTCGTGGTGTGTAATGGGCTTCACTCTCTAATTTGTGTCGACGTAAGAGAAGCCCAATTAGCTATAAAGCCCAAGCCTTACTTGCTTTTTTATAGGTAATTATCAAAGCCCCGTTTGTTTGTGCCTATGGCAAATGGTGGTTGTTTTTTGGGTAATTATATCCAATTAAGGCGGGATATATTCGGATATATTTGATTTGGTTTGGTTTCGGATTGGAAGAGAAATAATTTTTTAATTTTATATTAATAATAAATTATATCAAAATTATTCTATTAAATTTTGGTATTCTAATTAATAAAATTAATGCAGCTTTACCCAGTATATTCCTAACTTAGTTGGGGTCTGGGGTTCTGATTTGGTTTGGTTTGGTTTGGTTTTAGATTGGAAGAGAAATAATTTTTTTTAATTTTATATTAATAATAAATTATATTAAAATTATTCTATTAAATTTTGGTATTCTAATTAATAAAGTTAAGGCAACTTTACCCAATATATTTTCAATTAAGTTGGGATCTGGGGGTCTGATGTACGCAACCTTACCCAGTATATTCTCAACTAAGTTGGGGTTTGGGGGGTCTGATGTACGCGGTCTTACCATGTATATTCCCAACTAAGTTGGGGTCTGGAGGGTCTGATGTACGCGGCCTTACCCTTATAATTATACAAAGGGGCCGTTTCCGCTTTGCGACCCAGGTGGGTATTGATCCCTGGACCTCACATTTGTGAAGTATAGTTATCACCACTTGACGTACAGGACTTGATATTCTAATTAATAAAGTTATTAAAACATATAGACGTAATGAAAATACCTCATTGTATAATTTTTTTAAGGTATTTTTTTATAATTATATAAAGAAACTATTTTTGTTTCAATGCATTGTATTATTTAATTTATTGAATAATAAAATTTAATAAAATTATTTTAATTTAATATATTATTAACACAAAATAATTTCCATAATACCAAACTATATTCAGTTTGGTGGTATGATGTGAGGAGTATATAATACAATACATGTTATGTGTGAATTAATAAACATTAAAAATAAGAAAAAAAATCAGGAAAAAGAAAAATTAAAAACCTCCGATATTTATAGACCGGTAGAGCAGAGACCTATAAAAATATAAAACAAAATCCGTAAACAAATACTCTCAACTCTCTCTTATTGTAACAGTATCCTCCTCAGGGAGGAACCCTATCGTAATCCATGGAGAAGGAAACTTCAAGCCGTAAACGGAAGGAATCGGGTTCATATCGAGATCGAGAGGCATCTAAAGATCACCACCACCACCATCGGCGTAAGCACGATGATGATAACCGTAGATCTGACGAGCGCGGTCGCCGTCGTCACGATTCTAGAGCCGAACGTGAAGGAAGCAGGGATCGAGATCCACGCCTCGAGCGTGAGAGGTCTCGTTCGGTGGAGAGAAAGAATAGGAAGGAGAGAGGGGAGAGTGAGGAGAGGAGCGAGAAGAGAGCTAGGGTTTATGAGGACAACTGGCGGGAGAAGGGGAGATTTGAGGATTATAAGGGAAAGGAAGATGATTACGAGGGGAAAGGAGGTGAGGATTTGGGATTTGGAAGGAAATCGGTGATGAAGGACTCGAAAGATGAGCCGCTTGATACTAAGCACTACGAGGCAGGTTCAGTTGCCAATGTGAGTTTGTATTTTGTTTCTTTGAATTGCATTTTCTTAGTTTCTGTTCGGTGTCGCGGCATTGATTTACTTCGACTGTGTGAATATTAAAGGATAATGACAGTTGATTTTGTTTGTGTGCATCTTTCTTTTGGAACCAACCATGAGTTGCAAGTCATTCTAAGACTTGTTTGCTGAGATTTTCTTTAGATATCTGCAATATTTATGGAGATTTTTTGTATTTACTTCTCAATGTTTTACATCAGAAAGCATACGAGTCCATGTTTTCTATTGTGTATTGCTGCATCTTGTGCTGTTGTTTTGCCTATGTTTAATCTCTAATTTTAAATCTTATGCTTCACTGAGGTTGGTTGTTATTTCGTGTTGATGGTGGACCTTTAATTCATATGTGATCTTACATTCTGATTGCACACCAATTCCATGGGTATGACTATATTTATATGTAGCTTCAAAATAAAATTCTTGTGTTATGTATTTACATCAAGTTCTTGGTGATAATGCTGCTACTTTTTATTTTCAGGGTGTTGCGACTGGACTTGTCACTAGATCATCTGTCATTGCGCATGAGACTCCCACGGGTCTTGGCCACTCTCCTGCTACTAAGGTATCTTCAATTTCCAAGACACATGAAAATAAGGGAGTTAATATTACCAGAATTCATGAGGTTCCTGGGAAATCCAGTACAGATGGGACAGCTTCAGATGCTGCAAAGAGTGGGGGCTTGTCCCTTGATGCTCTAGTGAAAGCTAAGAGAGCTTTGCAAATGCAAAAGGAGCTTGCCGAAAAGATGAAGAACTTCCCTTTGGTTAGTTCATCAAATCTTCTTCAAAGTGTTTGATTGTGAATATGCCATCTTTAACGCTTGCTATGTAGGCTGTATTATTTTGTTCTAAAATTTTCTATTTAACATGAGAACATGTTGTGTTACTTGCCTGCGATCCATGCATGTTTTCCTGAACTTGTGACAGTGTGATGTGTAGTTGAGTAAAGAAGCTGGTTCAGCAAGAGAGGGTAGCCTCATAGTAGGGGGAAAAGTTCCTTCCTCCACTAAAGGCATATCACCAATGCTGGTTCCTCCAACATCTTCTTCTACACCTATTGCTACGTCTAGTCAAGCGATTCCACCGGCAGCTGGTTTGCCTCAGCCTCCTACCCTCACTCCCCAAGGATATGAAGCTGTTAAGCGTGCCCAGGAGCTTGCTGCAAAGATGGGATTCCGACAGGACCCAGAGTTTGCTCCTCTCATCAATATGTTTCCAGGACAGATGCTTCCAGATGTTACCCTTCAACCAAAGCCCTCGAAAGCGCCTGTTCTTCGTCTGGATGCACTGGGCAGGGAAATTGATGAGCATGGCAATGTCGTGAATGTTCCAAAAGTGAACAGCTTGAGCACCCTCAAGGTATTGAAATGCCATTGCATATTATAATCTTATTTTCCTTGTTTGAGTGATAAAATTCCGAAAGGTTGTATTGAGAATGGAATCTTCTTTAGTTCATGATGGCTCTTCACTTATGAATTTTCTTCTGCGCCTTATCTACTAGGTAAACATCAACAAGCAAAAGAAAGATGCCTTCCAGATACTCAAACCTGAACTTGATGTGGATCCGGATAAAAATCCCCATTTTGATGCAAGAATGGGGATTGACAAAAGCAAGTTACTGAGGCCTAAAAGGATGAATTTCGAGTTTGTTGAGGAAGGCAAGTGGTCAGAAGATGCTGCAATTTTTAAATTAAAGGTACTTTTGGTCTCCATTGATTTCATGTGAACAGCGCATTTGTTTCTTAATTCTGCTCTGATTTTCTGAATGATGGATTTAACAGTCCAACTTTGGAGAAGCCAAAGCAAAGGAGTTAAAGGCAAAGCAAGCGCAGCTGGCAAGGGCAAAGGCGGAGCCTGATATAAACCCAAATCTGATAGAGATAGGTGAGAGAATTATTGCCAAAGAGAAGCCAAAGGAGTCAATTCCTGATGTTGAGTGGTGGTAAGTGACTTTACATTTGATCTGTTTGTAAAATTTGGATTTGGGTATTGCATGGTAATCCTTTGAAAATTTAAAGCACAAGCTGAAAAGTAAGCATGGAAATGCTCTTGTAAAAGAGTGCAGCAATGATCTGAAATGGCCTTTTCCATGACTTGCAGGGATGTCCCTCTTTTGCAGTCTGGCAGTTACAGCGATATAGTTGATGATGGTGTAACTGAAGATAAAATCAAGAAGGACAAAATTACCATATATATTGAGCATCCTCGACCTATAGACCCTCCTGCTGAACCAGCTCCACCTCCGCCTCAGCCTTTGAAGCTAACCAAGAAGGAACAGAAGAAGCTGCGGACGCAGCGTCGCTTGGCTCGGGAGAAAGAGAGGCAGGAAATGATTAGACTGGGTGTATTGGAGCCACCGAAACCAAAAGTCAAGATGAGCAACCTTATGAGAGTTCTTGGTTCAGAAGCCACCCAGGATCCCACCAAACTGGAAATGGAAATCAGAAGCGCTGCAGCTGAGCGTGAGCAAGCTCACATTGATAGGAATGTTGCCCGTAAGCTCACTCCTGCAGAGCGCCGTGAAAAGAAAGAGAGAAAGCTTTTTGATAATCCAAGCACCCTGGAAACTTTTGTCTCGGTTTACAAGGTCAATGACCTCTCTCACCCACAGGCCCGCTTTAAGGTTGATGTTAATGCTCAGGAGAATAGGCTCACTGGATGCGCAATACTTTCTGAAGGAATTGCAGTTGTTGTGGTTGAAGGTGTTTCTAAAGCGATAAAAAGATATGGGAAGCTTATGCTCCGGAGGATTGATTGGACTGCTGCTGTTAAAAAGGAAGCAGATGGAGATGATAATGATGGTGATGATGGTAATAAGCCTGCTAATAAGTGTGTGCTTGTTTGGGAGGGAAGCGTTGCTAAACCAAACTTCAGCCGTTTTACAGTCCAGGAATGCAGAACGGAAACAGCTGCTCGCAAATACTTTCTGGACCATGGTGTTGTTCATTATTGGGATCTTGCTGTCAACTTCAACGAGGAGCTTTTTTGATTCAGGCCTCCAGGTATAATCTATCTGTATCCGCGGATCTTGGTAAGTTAAGGATTGTCTTCAAACTCACTTGCATACATTCTATAGGATACTTGAAATGCAACGTATGACTCTACTTGCCAGCGAGATTTATTGGGTATGTTTGATTTACTTGAAATGCAACGAATGGAGTTTGTTTGGCATCTACTTGCTCTCTTTCAAGACTTTTTTCGTATTTCTGAAAGTTCTGTTTGGGATTTCAACTTTTTGTACAAGGAGCTCAAGGTTGGGGAGAGGAGAAGTGCACGTTTACAAATCAGATTTTCCTGGAAATCTTATTAGCTGACTTTTGCAAATTATTTTCCTACCAAATTAGATTGTCATGTGTCCTTTTATGAAGAAGAAAAAAAGGCTTTGACAAATTTAACTTGGGTAGCAGAAGTAGGTATGAAGCTGTCAATAATGCGACCGTAATTTGCTGCTGATTCATGAGGTCGAAATAATTGTCGAACGGAGTGCCATGAACTGGCATGCTCTATTGGTAACTAATGAAGATGAGTGCATCAATCCCTCTTGAGAACAGAATTTTTGTCACAAGAAACGCAAATTTATCACAATGCAAGAAATATAAATTTATCATAATCATTTATTCATGTTGGCCCATTATCCTAAATACATCACAATTATTTATTTAAATGGGTCCTATCATTTCTCGTGACAATAATGTTTGCGCTATATTATTTCTCCTCCCTCTTCTTCCCAACGTGTAGCCATTCTAAATTCTTGAAATTTTGAAATTTTGACTTTGGAGAAATGGTTTGAAAAAGGAAATAATTTTTCATTCCTGAAATAAAATTTGGGATCGAAACTAGAATAGTCTATTATTCAATAGAGTTTTAATTTTAAGAAAATTTGAGAATTCGGGATTAGTAAGTTTCAAAAAATTTGGGATTTCAGAAATAGGGTTTGAAAACAGAAATAATTTTTCGTTTACGAAAAATTTTGATCCTAAAATTGGAATAGCATATTCATTTATAAAAAATCCAACCGGCCACCCCTAATTTCGACGGAAGAAACCAACCACACATCCCATGTCTGCGTCTGTCTTAATTAAAGGAGGGGACAGGACAAAGATAAAACAGACAAGACAAATTTTGGCGTATCCGCAAAACCCCCACCACAAGAATCAGTGCACAAATCCCCCAAACGGGTTAGCCAGTGTAGAATGTTTCGGCATGTACGCAGGTTCAACACCACTGAGTTAATAATTATTGTGGGTTTGGTTTTCGAACGGGCCTGATTCGTATTTGGGGATGATTGACTGGGAATCTTAATCGACTAGCGGATAGCACATATTAAACTAAAAAAAATCAGTGCACAGTTTTATAATTTTGTTTAAGGAGAAATTCCGGTAATTATTTTATATTGTGTATATATAAAGTCTGCAGTGCACTTTTGTTTGTTATCAATAAATTCATGGAATCTTCAACCTCAGGTTAACCCCTTTATCTCTTATTTCTTCTTCTTCTTCTTGGTTCCAATCCAAGAAAGCTCAAGTTTGGTAATGGTGAAGATCATAAACGGCGGTGGTGAAGTCTAGAGTAATCAAGCAATCTTATAGATGGCGAACCGGTGGTGGACCGGCGGATTAACCAGAATCGACTCATCGTCCTCCTCATCGCCGATGATGTTGAAACCGGACGACAGAGAGTACGGCGGAGATTCTCGAGAGGGTGCCGTAGAAATCCCCACGCGCCGACAGCGTGGCCGGCCCCTGGGTTCCCGGAACAAGCCGAAGCCCCCTATTTTCGTGACACGTGCCAGCCCCAACGCTCTCCGCAGCCACGTGCTCGATGTGGCGAGTGGATCCGACGTGGCGGATTGCATCGCGCAGTACGCGAGGAAGAGGCAGAGGGGAGTCTGTGTGCTCAGCGCGAATGGAACAGTGACGAACGTAGCTTTCCGACAGACTTCGGCAGGCGGCGGCGGAGCGGTAATGGCTCTGCACGGCCGGTTCGAGATTCTCTCGCTGACGGGTTCTTTTCTCCCGGGACTGGCGCCGCCAGGGTTGACGGGGCTGACGTTGTATTTGTCTGCGGGACAGGGGCAGGTGATCGGGGGGGAGAGTGGCGGGGTCGCTGGTGGCGGCGGGGCCGGTGATGGTCATCGCTTCGACTTTCTCAAATGCGACGTATGAGCGACTGCCGCTGGAGGAAGACGGCGGAGCTGACATAGCAGTGGACCCACCGTCAATTGGAGGTTATAATATACAGAATTTGGTCACAAACGATGGACAAATGAATCATGAGCCACTTGTGTGGAATCATGTTCGTCAGCCTTATCAATTTTAGTATGAATTTTTTACAGCTGAAGCAGTAAAACTGCATGAATGATACAGCGCACGAATCAAGTAGCGCACGAAACGCACGACAGGAGCAAAATGACCGTTTTGCCCCTATGTTAAACAAGAATGTTGATCACAAACGATGGTCATTTTGCCCTCGTTCGTGCGTTTTATGCGCCATTTTTTCGTGTGCTATATCATTTTCGGTAAAACTGTGTACTATTTGATATTGCTCGGTAAAAAAATCATTCATTTGTTGTCATATGGAGATGAGTGAATGAAAAGTGTATAATTGCTGGCAGCTGCTAACATTTCCGGGAGACCTAGGGGTGGCTGACCGTTCCGAGTTCTCAAAAATTAGTGAAATTTGGGTATTGAGGACTGAAGCGATACTAGGTATATTTTTGGGATAGATTTTGGGTATTGTTATTACCCAGATCAAATTTTCGTTTTTAGATATAAGACTTTGAGTATACGCAGGGGCGGAGTCAGGATTTTTAGCGAGGGGGCAAATTTTTTTTTCAATAAAGTGGATCGGGTTAGGTTGAATCGGATAAGTTTTTACTGAATTTTTTTTTCTATCAGTAAAGTGCTTTATGGAGCGTTAGCGGCAGCTGATAATACATCCGTAAATGGTAAATGATTGGGTAAATATAAAATTTTAAATTAGGATAACTTTAAACTATTTTTT
>JAOWBN010229185.1:0-12694 GCA_028565015.1 Pinguicula moranensis
CTATTTCCTAGTTACCTATGTAAGTATATTTATATAGTATTTGTATTTATTTATTTCATTTGGTGATTTTATTCTTTTTTTGTGTGTTATTATTATTATTACTACAATACTATTATTTTTATTTTATTTTATTTATTTATGTATTTCATTTTTGTCACATATATATTTTTATTAATAATATTATTATTTTTTAATTATTATTAATATTATTTTTTAATTTATTATTATTATTATTATTATTATTTGGGATCGCCTTTAACTACGAGCCGATGGTCTTTACGAAAACAGTCTCCCTATCTCTTCTGAGGTATGAGTACGACTGCGTACATCTCACCCTCCCCAGACCTTGCTTGAGAGCGAGATTTACTGGGTATGTTTGGTTTGATTTGATTTGGTTTATACTTGACCTGATATATTATTTGCTGTGAGTATGGTTAGTAGGTATATGCATGGGTCACCTGGATGCAGTGTACAAGATATTGAGGTACTTAAAGAATGCACCAGAAAAAGGATTGATCTATAGGAGGAATGGACATTTGAATATCGAGGGATACTGCGATTCAGACTGAGCTAGCTGTGTTGATGATAGACAGTCCACGTCCGGTCATTGCATGTTTGAAGGAGGCAATCTAGTCTATTGGTAAAGTAAAAAACATAAATTAGTGACTCGTTCTATGGCTGAGACAGAATATAGAGCCATGGCCTCGAGTGTTGCTGAGTTGATTTGGTTGAGATAAATGCTTGTGGAACTCAATATGGATCCAAATCCGAAATTAAAGTTGTAATTTGATAGTAAAACAGCTATTAGCATTGCCAAGAATCCAGTACAGCATGATAGAACCAAGCTATGTGAAAATTAATAGGTTCTTCATCAAATAAAATTTAAACAGCATGTTGTTCGAACTAAGTCACATAATCATCAAGGAATAAGTTGTTTATGTATTAACTAAAGGTTTTAATATCCTAGATCTTGAAGGACTTTGTAACAAGATGGGTTTAGTTGATATTTTTCGGCCAAAGTCAAGGAAAGCAGGAAGCATGCGTAGAGTCAATAAAAAAAGCATGAGGCACGTCAAATAATGAATGATAAGTTGTAACACATGTGTTAATGTTTGTATTAATTAATATTCATGTTTTGTCAACTTTTTTCTATATAATGAAGAGGAATCAATGTAACGAATGATAAGAAATTTTAATACTACGAATCAGATGTGTCTATATTTTACAATTGTTTTCCATCTTGCTCTTTCATGTGTTCTTTTTGATTTAGAGGGAATATGTCAAATCACATGTTTTCGTTTTTCCTTCGAAGAGAACAAAGAAAGAAAGGTAGTTATAAGGTACCTCATCATCGACTAAAATTTAATGTTGATTGTTTAAAATATGAGATGGAAATAAAAAGAGAGGCTCGGAAAAAACATTGGGGAGAGGGCAAGAGTATATGTGTGACTGTGTGTGTAATCTTGACAGGATTTACATACTCTATCGGAAAGCATGCAACCAAGGTCGAGCGAGTTGCCGTCCGTCGTGACAGTCCTCGCCTTTCCGCCCAAGTCCTCCTCTTTCTCATACAACACCACAGAAACTCCGGCTTCAGACAGCACACGCGCCGCCATAAGCCCCCTTACACCACAGCCCACCACCGCGACCGTCATTTATAAAGCTGCAGTCAGCCAGTCACCTTGGACACTTACTGTGAGAGAGAGTTTGGTTATCTATCTGATTGGAATATGGCAATGCTGAAGACCAAAGAAGGGCAATATGTAGTAATGTAGTGCCGTGCAAGTACACCTATATAATTTTTTTCAAAACTGCTATGTTACTTGGGTTCAATAATTCCAAATTTTGTAATTGTTGGAGGGAAAAAAAATTTAGGGAATGAAAAATAATTTTAAAAACAAACAAACATATAAAATGTATATTTTTTTAACAAAATCAAACCTATAAATTATTTTTATAAAAGTTAGGAGAGCCCTAGGAAATAGCCCCTTAACTCTGTCACTCTAGAGAAGATATGCAACTTCAGCATTAAATTAACTCCAATGGTTTCCATTAGGTGGAATTTACTGTTTGGCCCACTATTTTGCCACGTTATTTTTTTCATTTCAGTCTCACTCTCGGTATTGCAATGATTGTTGGCAGATCTATTAAATCATTGAGACCAAACTACCCCTGTAATGACACTACGCTCGCCCCGATGTATTGATTTCCTATCGAAAAAATTGGTACGTTCTGGACCTTACAAAACAACTTAGATTGAGGACCGACTCACGATTGGAGTCGTTCACCCCTAAAATGCTTTCTATAAGCTTAAACATCAATTTTTTTTGCGAAAAATCTAATTGTTTTAAGCCTTTTTAAGCTCAAACACAAAAATATATCTTGCCAAAAAAATGCTAGCTCATTTTATTTTTTTTAAATCCATATTTTTAATGGGATGGTTCCGTTGACATTATCTGTGACACGATTTGTAAAAATAATCTTAAAACATAGACTATGTTTCTTTAAAAGTTTATGTTTAGAGCCCGTAGGGTTTAGGGTTTAATTTTTAGATATTTAGGTTTTAGGATTTATATTTAGGGCTTAGGGTTTAGGATTTTTAGGATAATCTTAAAACCTAAAATTTAAAAACCTTAAATCCTAAACCCTAAAATTCATAAACCCTATAAAATCATAAATTCTAAACCCTAAATCTAAAATATAAATTCATGATTTAAATATCTATAAATTTAAACCATAAATTTTATGAATCATAAATATAAACAGACTTTTAAGAAAACAATATCACAAATCGTATCACAAATAATGTTAATTGAATTGTTCTCATTTTTAATATATTATAGCCAAAAATCAAATTTTAGTTTATTATAATCCCAAAATTTATTGTAGTACTTTTCAGTTTCCAACCCATACCATATTGTGGGACAAAACACTGCTCACCCCGCCGTCCTCGACTTAAATGAGGTGACTATCATAGAGGAAAAACAAATATAGACGTGGCCTGCCCCCTAACTTTTTTTTTAATGTATATAGTATTAATCTATGCCTTTGTTCATAAAAAAATATTTTATTATAAAATTATTTATGAATGTACATTAATCTTATCTCTCTCCTTTAACTTCTCTTTGGTTAGTCAAACTTTACCTAAACTTCAATGTCATTTAGATTTTCATGTAGCCTCTCTCTATATAGGCTTATGGAATGCAAAGAGAGATAAATAACTATCAGAAATGATATAGCACACGAATTTATAGGCGCACGAATCGCAAGAACGGGGCAAAATGACCATTTTGCCCCTATATTAAATAGGGGCGTTGTGTTTAACATCATTGGTGACACTGTCTCCTTAAAAGTTTGACATCATTGGTGACACTGTCTCTTTGCGATTCGTGCTCCTATAAATTCGTGCGCTATATCGTTTTTCAATAACTATTGATGAACGAACAAAATTATTTTGTGGAAACGGTTATATTGACACAAAGTTTGACATCATTGGTGACACTGTCTCCTTAAAAGTTTATGTTTAGGGTCCGTAGGGTTTAGGGTTCAAGATTTAGGGTTTAGATTTTTAGATTTTTAGGTCTTAGGGTTTATATTTTTAAATTTAGAGCTTAGGGTTTAAGGTTTTTTAGGGTTTATACCCTAAACCCTGAAACTAAAGTCTAAAATTTATAAATCCTAAAAAACCCTAAACCCTAAGCTCTAAATTCAAAAATATAAACTCTAAGACCTAAATATCTAAAATCTAAACCCTAAACCTCAAACACTAAACCCTACAGACCCTAAATATAGACTTTTAAGAAGACAGTGTCATCAATGGTGTCAATATAACGCTCCTCTTCTTTTGTTCTATCTTAAATGCCATTTAGGTTTTGATGAATGCATGCTGCTCGAAAATTAAAATTGTGGCCTAAACGGCAAATAGACTATTAGAACCCTATATTTCTTATGGTAATATTTATGGAGTAAT
Organism: Pinguicula moranensis; assembly: GCA_028565015.1. NCBI lineage: Eukaryota > Viridiplantae > Streptophyta > Magnoliopsida > Lamiales > Lentibulariaceae > Pinguicula > Pinguicula moranensis. Next base: position 3,971 of record JAOWBN010229185.1, read on the forward strand.
ATAAATTCACCATGTTGACCATTTAGGCATATATTATGGTTGATGCATTAACTAAATTATTACATATGTATTTATTATAATACCGCAATATTTTAATTTATAAATTACTGAGACAATTAATGCATTTGCAAGTATAAATTAAGAAAATTATTGTTGATAATGTTGATTTGAAAAAAATTAAGTATGAACATCATGTTGCTTATGTTCATATATAAAGTGTTCTTGAATTGATGGTCGAGTACTGCCAGACCAATAGATGTCTAATATCCTCATGTTGGCTTGAGGGAGAAATGATTTTTAGCAACAATAGTAGTATGCATTATGCTAACTATTATCATTAATTCCCTCCAATGAGAATGGTCATGGTCAGAAACCAAATAATTCTCATGTCAAATGTGCAGTTGTTTATCAACTGCTCCATAAAAAAATGCACAAAGATGTGCCCTCAAATAAGAAGGAGAATATATATATTTGGTTTGTCCGACTTGAGTGGGAGAAAATAAGTAGCCAAAAAGTAAATTCTTAAAAATTATAATGATTTGGATCCTCCGATAAAATGTGAATTTGAAGTTCAAATGATACTTCATTTGCAAAAGATTGTAAATCAATTGTCAAACATTGCGACTGGCCTTGAAAGAGTATTTTATTAACATCAACCACTAATGCTCCGGTAAGAATTAATGTCCCTGAATGACAATGTTTCACTGCTAAATAGGCTAGACATGCATGAAGTGTGATAGTCTTCTCAGTTCCAAAATTATATTTTCTTGTATAGTAAAGGAGCAAATATCAAAGATTAAAATGGTAGAAGAGCATGATGAAATAATTAATTAAGTGATGTCAGTTTTTGCAAGAGAATGTAAATGTGGAGTCATGAACTTGTTCTTGCACATACTAACAAAATCAAAACCAAACATATCCAGTAAAATCTCGCCCTTAGGCAGGGTCTGGGGAGGGTGGAATGTACGCAGTCATACCCCCACCTCTCAAAAGAAATGAAGAGACTGTTTCTGTGAAGACTCCAACTCGAGAGAGAAAGAAAATTAAAATTAAAAAATAAAAATAAAATAGAAATAGAAAATAAATCCATACTTGAATAAATAAATAAGTACTTATTCTTGATAGACTAATTCACGTAAATTATGCCAAAGACGTGAAAAATGAAAAATCACATGGGTACGATCAGAATTAATATGGAAAGGAAACGAGATGGAAGAAAATATGTTATGGCATAGAAACCCAATCAAAGCATGAAATATCAACCCCTAGCCAACTATTACGCTAGAAACGAATGCTAACCAACAACTGATCAAACGCCTACCAAAGGATCTACTCTATGATCAACATATAAATCATAAAATCAATCTTTATATGAAACCTAAGATGCATGCAATCTAATTCTCTTTAAAATAGGAATTCAAACAAATAAAAAGATTCCTCTCAATTTCATAATATAATAATCAAAAATTATTTCTTTCATAAATAACGAGTTTGAGACCTTTAAATAGGCTTACAAAAGACAAATGATCTAGGATTCTATTTCCTGGTTTTATTAGAGCCCTACCTAATTTAAATCCTATTAAAGTTAGACCTTACCTAAATAAGAAGCCCATCCTTTTTTTTTTATAAGCCAAATTTCATTAATGAAAAGAAATACGTACAAAAATCTTTCCAAGTTGGAAAGAAAGGAGTAAAAGCAAGGCAAAGAAATAAAATACAAAATCATAGCTCATCAAGCCTCCTACATAGGATGATATGATATGAGGGGTAGGCAACAATGATCAAGTGACTGTCATCTATGCAGGCTGCCACGAAGTGACTATATAAGTCTTCATAATATATGAAAACCCAGCTCGGCCTGCTCACCGTGTAGTATCATAGTCAAGAGAGTGTTGCTCAATTCCAATTTAATGGGGGAAACATTGATCTACCGACTGTTAGCTACCCGGGCAGGCATACGAATATGGGAGCATGTGTCTTTATCGAAGTAGTTAACATGCTCAGTCTGTTAACCTTATAGCATCGAAGCCGTTTGAGTGCTTTGAACCACCTCATCTCTCTCTTACATAATCCATACATCCAATATCACTTTGATAACAATCGTGTGGACTTGCTGACTCATGTGACTCCAGCTAATCTCAACACTCAACTGCTGGAATTGTCATTTTGCTTCATCCAGAGTCAATGATGGTTTCAGCTTCCAGAAACAATCAGGATAGGATTGAACAACGTGTAGCTTGCACAGGAGTGTGTTGTTACTACCCATTGGTTGCCGGTATAAAAAGGGCTGTCTCCAGAGTGACACTAGCAACCTACCCTGTACCACAAAAAATTGCAAAGGGAGTCATATAGCACAAAGATAGGTAAAACATGACTATGGAGCAGTCAAATAAAATCCCCGCATGATGGATGCAACACACTGAACGATCCTGAGTTTCTGAAGGCTAGAAGAGTCTTGGACTGACTTTTGTGTAGCTGTTGAAGGCCATTTTGCAATGCAGCTCCTGCCCCTAACTTTATCAAAAATGTTATCATGGTCCCATTTTCTTTTCGTAGAATGCTCTTATCTGGGGTAAAGTATGTTTAGCCAAGTGTGGACTGGGGACTCTGATGTGTTGATTGATGATCCTATGCCCAATTGCTGGACCTAACCTGTACCGCAAAAACCCAAAAACCAAGTAATCTAGTACGAAGCCGTGAAATTGGATCAACAAGTCACAGTTTACTTATGACAGTTAGTAAGGTATTTGACTATGTGTAGTATGTTAAAACGGAAGTGTGCTTAAATGTAGGGAGCAAAGTACCATAACAGAATGCTCCAACCCTGTACCTCAAAAGGAAATGAAGCAGTACAATGCACAAAACCAATTGAGCTATATTCTTATAGACATAATCGGCTAGCAGTATGAATAAGTAGAGGTGATATACAACAGACCATCCATAATAGAATTGTATACATACCAGAGGATGCAACACCCAATCATTGAAGCTATAAGAGAATAGAATAGGTTGCCTTCTCGCCCTCAACCATAGCCAGGATTTCATCTGTATAGAGTGTAAAAGAAGGTAGTTGTGAGGCATAATGGATGAGAAATGTGGTCTATTACTTACCTTCCATATAGATCACACAATTGACATCAAAATGGTGTTTCAAGCAGTTAGGTTCACCCCTGGAGGTGCACTGTCAGAGAAAACCTACATATTTGAATTGAGAGATCCCGCGGCTAATGTTGGCAACTGAGGCAAAGATAGCCATGCAACAACATTATGCCACAGTTGGATGCTAACTGGGCATCCTATAAAGATGTGTTCAACAGTCACATCCTTATTATGGAACATAGGGCAAGCAATCTCTTGATTGAGTGGAATCACACCTCTCATCCTTAAATTGTCCTTTATAGGAACTGCTCTTTGGACAAGTTTCCAGACAAAAATGTTGACTTTTTTTGGAGCAAAGCTGTTCCAAATATGTCTTGTTAGAGCAAGGTGAGAAGCTGGAAAAATATGTTGAGAGCCTGCTGAGATGATTCTATAAGCATCCTTGGTAGAGTAAGATCCTTGATGATTGGTCCTGAATATGTACCTATCCGGAGTTTGAAGCTGAGGAGAACTGGACTGTATCACTCTCTATAAGTCCATAAGTTCGGATAATTCAGAGACTCTAACTTCCCTTCTCCACCTCCAACACCATACCCAGAAGCCATTGAACCATCTACCAGCTTTAGCAATAGTGATGTCTTTAATCAACTCATTCCTAAAAAGCCTTGGATAGTTTGCAGCTAGAGATTGATTATTGAGCCACTTGTACTCCCAGGATCTAATGCGCTCCCCATCACCAAGTTGCAGACTTACATTTTCAGAGAACCAGTGACAATCCAATGTATCTTGGATGCCAGATAGCCACTCAAAAAAATAGTGCCTACCTCTGGTCCTGCCTACGTTGTTGCTGCTGACAAGGGGTGTAGAACTCTGTAGCCTGCTATGTAGATTGAGGAGCCTCCATACTTAGATATCAGAATATCATTTAGTGGGCAGGGTTCATAATTGAGAATCAACATTCCCCATTTACCTAACATAGACGCATTGAAAGATGAGAGGCACCGAGCCCCTAAACCCCCCATTAAGTACACTTGTTGTGATTTTGTCCCATGAAGATAGGCACAAACTTTTTCTATCCGCAGGTCCACCCTAAAAGAATTTCCTTTGAATTGCAGTCAACTTATTGACAATACATTTAGGAGCTTTATAGCAGGAAAAATAATGGGCAGGAAGGGAAGATAGTACAACATTCAAAAGAGACAATTTCCCCCGAGAAGAAAGTAGCTTGTGCTCCCAACTTGAGATAGACTTACTGAACTTATTCGTAATAGGCTTCCAGTTTGCAGAGTTCTTCATTCGTGCTCCAACTGGGAACCCCAAATATCTGAAAGGGATTGAGGCTATTTGACAGTTCAAGTAAGATGCCATATCTTCTAGGGTGGAAGGAGGCACATTCACTCCAATAAGTTTACTTTTCCCAAAATTGATTTTGAGACCGGATGCCAATTCAAAATTTAGGAGTATGGCCTTGAAAGCTAGGACTGATTTCCAGTCAGCTTGTCCAAAGATGATTGTATCATCTGCGAAGAAGATGAGAAACATGAACTTCACCTCTGCCAACTTTCAGTCCGGTGAGGATGTCCAGGTTTGTTGCTATTGTGATCATGGCCGATAATCCCTCAGCTGCTAATAAGAAAAGGAATGGAGAGATAGGGTCACACTGCCTAGTGCCACAGGAAGGATAAAACTCGTTGGTGGGGCTCCCATTCAACAGAACAGAAGATGAGGAGGACTCCAGCAACCCTCTGATCCACCATATCCAGCATGGGGGGATGTCCATGAGAGCTAAAATCTGCAATAGGTAGTTCCAATTAATTATATCAAAGGCCTTCTCGAAGTCAACTTTAAAGATAAGAGCTTTCTTCTTTAGTTTCTTCACTTCATCAATGATCTCACCCGCCACAATTACACTGTCAACTAGCTTTCTCCCTTGGATGACAGCAGTCTGGGAGTTGCTGATCTGCCTTGCCAACACTTTCCTTAATCTATTAGTGAGAACTTTTGAAATAATCTTTGGCATGCAACCACATAGAGAGATGGGTCTGTAATATTTGACATGAAGAGGGTTGCAACCTTTGGCCAACAATGCGATATGAGATGCATTGCTGCCTTTATCAAGCCTGCCGTTTCTATAAAACTCCCTCATCAATTGAAAGATGTCAGATTTTAAAGTAGGTCAGAAATTGCTTGATGAAGTTAAAATTCAATCCATCAGGGCCCGAGCTCTTTTGACTTCCACACTCAGCAATAGCCGTCATGATTTCAGCTTCAGAGAAGGATTGTTGCAGAAAATCTGTATGGAACTGATCAAGTGGCCTTAGATTGAGGCCAAAATGAGGTCTGTTGGGAAGCTTTTCTGTAAATTTGTCTTTGAAATGCTTGAAGAAACAGTCTTTGATAAGATCAGGGTCCTCCAACCAAGTAGTTTCATTCCAGATACCATTAATCTTGTTGTGGGATCTGTTAGCTTTCAGACTGCTATGGAAAAAGGCTATATTCTCATCTCCATGCTTGATCCATTGTAGCCTAGATTTTGGATACATTGAGCTGTTCAGCTTCTTGGAAACAATGTCTAGCCTGGATTGGAGTTCTGCCAGCTGCAGCTGATCAATACTGAGGGAGTTACCTGTTTCTGCAGACAGTTCAAATGCCTTTATGTTTTGGAGTAGAGCTTGTCTCTCCTCTGCCATGTTCCTGGGAGTAGAATTATTACACCTTCGGATCTCATCCCTTAACAACCTTATTTTCATCATAATTTTGAAGCTCCAAAATCCTTCAACTTGACTGCTGTTCCAAGTCTGATGAAACAAATCTTGATAGCCACTATCTGATAACCAGTCATCCAGAACCTTAATGGGAATGGGTCCCTAGTTCAACTTCTTTGAGGTTAATCAAATATGACAATGATCAAAACCGCACTTGTCTAGAGCTGCTTGAACCCACGTATCACCATTATCCAGCCACATATTATTTACCAGAAATCTATCCAAACGGCTCATTGCTTGAAGGAATTTCAGAGACCAGGTGAATTTCCTACGTTCTAATCTTAAGTCCAGCAGATCAAGGTTAGAGATAAACATATTAAAGAGTGTAACCTCCTGCAAATAGTTATGCGCAGCTACTCCTTTCCTCTCATCAAGTACTAAAATAGCATTGAAGTCACCTAGAACACAATATTTGTCATCCTTGAGAGGCATCAAATGGTAAGTTAATTGCTGCCACTGGTTTTGCTTCCTTGTAAAATCTCCAGGACCATAAACATTAACCATATGTGATTGCACAGTGTCCCCTGACCAGAAACCAAAGATGCCTAAGAAGCCATCACCATCAAACATTGAGGACCTTTGGAATTCGTTCTTATTCCAAATACACAACAATCCACCAGATAAGCCAATAGCTCCCAAGTAGCACCAATCAAAATCCAGATCAAACCATAAGTATGTACAAAGTTTTTTTATCAAAAGAATTCACCCGAGTTTTTTTTTTTATTATCAAACTCCAGATAAGCCCATCCTAATTTAATTCCTAAAAAATAGAAAATTACCTAATTACATAAAAATTCAAAATCTCACCAACTAATGAAATAATAAGGAAAATGAACACCCATCTTGACATCTTCTAGCAGGGTTCCCATATGCTCGATCTGGTATCAATAACTCACATGCCAACTTCTAGTTTGAGAATAGTATGATCCGAAATTATTATCACAAAATCGTATTGTTAGAATTTGATCTTCTTTTGTAAGAATATGACTTGATACGTCCTCTGTCACCGGGTAAAATTTTAGTTTAATCATAATACAATGAGACCTTCGATCGCTAATAAAATCAAGATTGTGCAGTGTTGCGAATAGCAGATCATGAATAAACAAAAAAATAGTCTGTTTTAAATTCGTATCTCATGATCGGACCATTCAAATCTCTCCTATGGACAAGAAGACACTCAATGAGTCCTATGACTCCAGTACAATTTTCAGACCAATCCGACTAAGTTTGGTCATCCAATTGAAAGAAATTATAAAATTGCACTTTGCTGTAATTCACACCAGAGGGTCCTACTTGTTTCAACTATGCAAGAATGCAAATTTGTCTCGGACTTCCAACATTCACATCATTAATTCCCAGACAAATCTTCAGCCGCCTAAAAACAAACGAGATCTCAATTCATTATATCATAATAGAGGGGAGTTGGAACTGGAAATAAAATAATTATTGACGATATTTTTCATATGATATAGAAATAAAGTAAATGTAAGATATGATGATCCGGATACTACATCTTTTATGAATGCAAAAACGGAATAACTAGTCAATATGGAGAGATGCAATTAATGCAATGTAAAATCTCTTGCAAAATAATTTTTTTTGGACTTGTAGTCCATACACCAAATAGTGTATAATGGACATAAAATAAATGGGTATTTGCATGAAAAATAAATTTGTAAGTTATAAAACATGGCTTATCACACCCAGACTCATATAGAAGCTTGATGTTTTAAATACGAAGAAGCAATATTCTTTTATGGTTAAAGATAACCTTTTTATTATTTGATTAGTGTGGCAATAGAAGAAAGTTTAAAATCGTTTGAATTAGAAAAGACGGTTTTATGTGAAAAATCCTAAAGAATTTTAAGGTATTTGAAATTGGATATGGAAATTTCCCTCAAATTTATTATATAATGAATTATATGGGTTAAAAAAATTTGATCGCATGCAATATTATTATTTCAATGCATTTTTAAAAAAAATGCTACAATATTATATCCCCCTATATTTATCTAAAGGATCCATATCTAAAAATGCGATCAATGTTTTTATGAAAATTGTTTGGATATTGTTAGTACTCCTGAAGAGTTGCCAAAAAGTTGTGATTTTTTTTATAGAAGAATTTTTAATAAAAAATTTGGTAAACTTTGTATGATTTTCAGATTGAGCATTCCACATCAATTGACTTATATACCGAAAGTGCTTAAATATTTGCATAGCGACAAGACCCATCTTTTGGTCTAACTATGATCTTAAGGTCATTTGATGTGTAAAGTTATTACCCCAAACATCTAGAAAATAATGAAAAATTATTTGCTCCTTAAATACTATATCTAAGTTAAATTATTGTGTGATATATAACTTTCTAAAGATCACCTTACTTGTTATCTTTTGCTCTATATTTGTTGGATAGATATATTTTTCTCTAATTGAAATTTTAGGAGTTTTTTCATTTAGACTTTGCCTCTTACAACATTTGAAATTGTTTGATTAATTAATCGATTCATTTAATTAATTAAACCTTAAGCCCACTTAACCACAAGCCCGTCTAACTACCCAGTTAAATCTCTATATAAAGGGTACGTGCCTACAGAGATTATACACACAACTCACAACTCTCATGCATTGAGAAACTAGATATAATAAGTTTTCTTTCGGCTTGTTCCCAATCACCTTGGGGAGGTGATTTGGGTCGTGGAATACAAAGGGACTTTTATAGCCCCTTCAACGTGATTAATTCAGTCCAGGAGATTACGATCCAGAGACACTTCCGCATCAATCAGATATTGAATATTTGTTCTCATTAGATTCGTTCTATTGAGTTTTAGATTCATTCTATAGTCAACAGTGGTATCATAGC
>JAOWBN010229196.1:0-12693 GCA_028565015.1 Pinguicula moranensis
CGAAAAAAAAAAAAAAAAAAAAAAAAAAGAGAGGGGAGGGGGAGAGGGGAGATTGGTACCCACTCACTTGCATAAACAATTACCACCATAACTGATTCGAATGATTGAATGCTCATCCATGTTCTGCACTTGAAATGTTAAAAAAGTTATTATTGAGTTGGTCTGGCAAATTGAAATAATTGGTTAAAATATCTTTTACTACTATGAAAGTTCTTTCTGGTACCTGGCAAAATGGGCTCTGTACAAAAATTCATTAGAACGTAAATTCAAAACATAAGTTGATTTGAAGCGATTTCTCCCTAATCCTTTTGTGAAGTTGCTTTAAACAAATTTCAAAACATATTATGAACTAATTAATCCATAATCGACAACGTACCCAATATATTATCAACTAAGTTGGGGTCTGGGGGCCATATGTACGCGATCTTATCCTTGTAATTATACAAAGAGGTCATTTCCGTTACGACCCAATATAAATTACGTCATTTAATGTATTGAGTTCCATCAATGTTATTAAATAGAAGCACTGAAATTTAATAGTGTCATTTTGCTCTAATCCATTATGAACTAATTAATAAATTGTGTAAACAAAGTAAATAATTAGATGAGAATAAATCATCATCAATTGTGATATTTGTCCTTCTTGGTAATACAATTTGTATTCTTCTGGGGCCTTCAATTAATTTTGCAATACCAGATATTGTATTAACATATGCTTCCCTTATATATAAGAAGATAAAATATTTTTTGTTATTGAGTATGATATGTGTTGTTACACTGTCTGCGAGACATGCATATTCCTTATTTGATTTGGATAAATTAACAAGTTATCTTCAATAAATAAGTAACAATAAAAAAATAAATAAAATCAAGCTTATAATAAAATTAACGATTACATAATAAATCAAATATAATATTGAGAAGTAGATAATATATAAATTTAGATATTTTAACCACTATTCATTGGATCAATGTGGGTAATAAAATTGGCAACATCTAAATGTGTCACATCAAATTTTTCATTGAGGAAATCATTTTGAACAAAATTCATTTTTACATTCTTCATTGAATTTTGGACAAAGTTTGTCTCCACATTCTTCCTTTTAGTTTTTGAAACTTGATAAATATCTACAAGGTATTTTGGTTACGATCGGTACGAGATCAATGATTGTTCATCCCAAATCGATGGCAAACATTTTTTATATTCTTATTGCCTTGGGATTCTGTTTTGTGACCTTGCAAATTATCATTGTTCTCTCACTTCTGGTGATTATTTGTATTATTAGGATTATTTCGGTTGAAGTAATGATGATTTTCCCAATTTTCATGTCCACGACCATGACCATGGTGGGGGCCTTGATTAAATGTATTCACATTCACTTCTTGGAACGGAACAGAACCACTTGGACGTGATTGATGATTTTTCATTAGTTTGTTCAGCCACAAGAAGCCACGAAATCAGTTCGTAGTACTTCTTAAAACCTTTTCGCAGTATTGCTGCTGCAGGAGCATATTAGTGGCATGAAAAGTAGTGAATGTTTTCTCTAGCATGTCCTCATCGGTAATCTTTTCACCACATAACTTCAGTTGAGAACGAATTTTGAACATGGCAGAATTGTATTCGCTTACAGATTTAAAATCTTATAAGCGTAAATGCAGCCAATCATAACAAGCTTTTAGAAGTATCACCGTTTTCTGGTGATCATATCTCTCTTTGAGATTTTTCCAAAGATCTACAAGATTTTATAGTGAGGTATTCTTCCTTGAGTCCTTCATTAATATGGTGATGAATAAATATCATGGCTTTTGTCTTATCTTGTCGAGATGCTTTTCATCTTTTATGGTGTCTTCGAGACCCATGACATCTAGATGGATTTTCCTATCAAGAATCCATGACAAGTAATTTTTTTCCGTGATATCCAAAACCACAAATTCAAGTTTAGAAATATTAGACATTATAACAATAATTAATTAACTTTACCTCAACAGAAATGCTAGTAACCCAATTGTAGAGTCGTGCTAATAACGTGTTATGAACTAATTAACAAATTTCGTAAATTAAGTAAGAAATTTGATACGTGCAAATGAACTATAACGAACAAATGCAAGTGTTCTAAATTTTTTTTCTTCTCCGCCTTTTTTCTTCTCTTCTTTTTTTCTCATCTTCTCTTCTTTTCTTCTCATATTCTCATCTTTTAAACACAACGAATTATCGACAATCAGCTACCTTCAATTAATGCTAACACTATTCCTCACTATTTGACATAAAAATTATGTTTGTTATCGCCAAATTCGTTGGCATTCATTCAATCCATAACAAATATTGTTTTCCTTCATTTTTTGATATTCTTTTTTCCTTATTCATGGATGCATTTTCAACTTATTAAGACCGGTTGGTTATCCCCCTCCTGTTTTCCCATACCTTCTAGAAATCCTGTCTCGTGGGGCCTTCAAGACTGGTTGTTTGAAAGAATATTTTCTGCTATTTCGAATCCGAAGGTTCCATTGAGAAGACGTGTGAGACGTGCATTTCATTGTGTCCCAACATCTGATTTCCAGAAATTGCCTCGCGAGCTCCGACTAGTCTTATCTATCTATCTATCTATCTATATATATATAATAGGAGCAGTTCCTGGATTAGCGGCCTAAAAGTGTCGAATCTCCATGGATTTGTCTAAGCCTCGCGACTTCTCTACCTTCGTTTGTCTCATCATCATTATCATCTTCTTCTCAGCCATTCCAGAAACAAGCAGAGCTGCAGCAAGGCCACTTGCCCATCTGCAGACACAAAGTAAGCAAAATCAAACATTGGGCACTCCTTTCTTCTGTACTTGTGTTCATATTAATTGATTGGTGTAATAATGAATGAATTATAGGTTTCGAAAGTCTTGGCCTGGTTTGCAAGTGCTGCGATGGAGTGAGGGGGAAGGAAGAAGAAAAGTGTGCAGATTCTTGGAATGGATCTTGCGAAAATCTCCGATGTCGGCCGTGGAAATTACAGTAGAGCTTGCAGTTTTTTCTGTAGGTGTATATAGAGAGGAATTTGCAACGAATTTTTCTTTTCAAGTTTAAACAAGTACACGCATATAAACTACACCAAGTTTAGTAACACAATTATCATTTCCATCCTCAATCGAGATGATCGGTACAGATACAAACCTTGACCTCTAAAGTTGCATCTATGATTGGTCTGTAACAGATGAAGGACAAATTTGTGCTTGTTGGCTTTTTCTTTATTGGGCTTAAAAGTGGGCCGATTTAATTAATATAACAAATTGTTGCAACGGAAACTTGTTTTCCTTTTATTATTACGAATACGATGACGGGCGACGGCGTCACGGCGATAAGAAGAATTGTGATGGTGCAAAATCCTTCAAGAAGAAAACCAAACCAAACATACCCAGTATATCTCGCCTTTTCCGGGAGGGTAAGACCTGCCCTCTATCCAGAGATCCTTCTAGAAGCTGAAGAAGAAAGTTTGTTGTGTTGTGGCCTGTGGGGATGGAGATCGAGACAGAGCAGAGCATGCGGCGACTCTGAATTGTATAGGCTATAGGCTATAGGCTATAGCCAGCAATCAATAAACAAATACATACAATACAATACAATACAATACACCTTCGGTCCTCTCATGTTAGCTTATCCGCATTCCACATACAACCTAACCTAATGGGAAACTACATAAAAGAGGTCAAAAAAGGAACTAGAGGATGAAAAAATAGGGGCTCCTCCCTCGCAGAGTTTATCTTATCTATCTGTGGCTTCTGCAAAGCTTAAAAAAGACGTCACGAAATGAAGATGATCTGCTTTCTATATATAATTGAGATGATCATGATAAATCGATATTCTATTGCAATTATTTTTGTGAAATATTTCACTTTTGTTTTTTTAATGTAAGTCACCGATGGAAATTCTGTTACTGAACCCAATGCGTTTCCAAGTCGAAACTTTCGGTGGATTGTCACCCAAACGAACCGACCACTTGAGTTTCAAACTAGAAAACTCATTATAACAAATTTCGTATCATCACTCTGCATTCTTTTCTAAAAGTTTGTGTGTTTTGTGGTATGATAGATGGCATTAGAACAAGACGAGACGAGACTTGTCCGAACACTAACAAGAGCACGAAGAGGGTGACGGGTAGAATAATATAATTGATAGTGCGACTCGAACCGATTTTTGACCGAGTAGTGACATATGTAGATGAAATAGGAACGGATGGACTTGAATTTGTACCTGGAGGAACAATGACTTCCAGTGGTGGGTCTGACTCAATGAGTGTAGGAAGAGATTGAGATGAAGTGGTTGCAGGGAGACAATTTCTTGGTGAGGTTGAGCCACTATGGATATCACGATCAGGAGAATCACTTTCCAAGACCAAGGGTGAGTCTGTAAAAACACTGTTGAAAATTTGAAAAATCAGTGTCGCCGTCGGTTCTCCTCTTCACCGGACATATTCACCGGAGTGTTGTTTTTATATCGTGCGGGTGCGCTTGGCGGTAGGCACTCTTCGGTGATGTAATGATCTTGGTCGGAGGAACGTCTTCGAACTTGATGGCATCTGCATCACCTCAGGGTGAACAGGAAAAAAGATCTGATGGGGAAACCCAGGAAGAAGGAAAAGAGAAATGGACGGTAGTATCTACCCTGCCCCGTAAAGCGCAGCAAGGTCGTGAAGTACCTGGTCGACCTGGTAAAACTCTGCCTACATATGTGGCCAAGCTGCGTGCGAAGTCGAGTTCATATCACTTTACAAATTTTCCACCTTCTTGGCAGAAAAGGCGAGATGCGGAAGGTGTTTTCTGCTTTTGGTCAAGTCTAAGATATTCACTTGCCTAGACAACAGAAGATGTCAGGGAGTCGATTTGGTTTTGTTCGATTTCTTAAACATTCGATTGAACAGAAAATTGTGGAGAAACTGAATGGAATTTGGGTTGGGTCGTTTAGAGTCCGAGTGAGTGAGGCGCGTGCCCCGTCAGATGGAAAAGTACAAGAGCAATCTGCGCATGGCTATGGGAACAGACAGGCTGAGAGGGTTCTACCTCAAGTGACGTTAGCAAAAGAGATGAAGGCAACAATGGCGCCCCCAGTGATTCAGTGCAGTTCACGCCAGATCCGGAGTCTGCGTAATGGCTGGATAAATGTTTGGTTGGGATGCCTGCTCCAATCAATGATCTTATGACCCTAAATAGGATACTAACTGAATCTGGATATGAGGGGGGAGCTGCATTACGACTAGAGGGAGGGGAAGTGCTCCTAAAATTGCTTACAACAGAGGACCCACTAAGACTAATGGAGGATAAGAATACAGTGCAGAAGCTGGGGCTGCATTCACTACGCTCATGGCGATTGATTAACGGAAAGTTGGCGAGACCAGCATGGATCCAAATCATGGGAACTCCTTTGTATTGCTGGTACAAGAGTTTTTTCGTTGAAATCGCGGCAAATATTGGATCTCTTGTGTCAATCGATGAGAAGACTACAGAGCATACTGAGATGCAATATAGTCGACTTCAGGTGATGGTCACAGATAACAATCCAATTAATATGACAATGGAAATTGTGACGGGGGATGATAAATTTAACATCCAAGTGACAGAGGAGCAATTGTATTCTGAAGGTGTGGGGAGTCAAAAAAAATTTCACTGGGGTAAGCAAGGGGAACGGCTTAACACGCTTGGGGAAGAGTGGCCAATTCTGGTGAGGGAGAATCAAGGTAAGAAAGGAGTAAAAGAAGGAAAAGAGATATTGAAGGAAGATAGAGTAAATGGAAAAGAATCAGGCGAGCAAAGTGTGGAGATCGGTGATCGAGGAGAAAACGCTGAGGATAACAGCCGGAGGGGGAATGACGGTAAAGATCAAAGTACCTTAGGTGAATTGGAAAAGGAAAATAAGGACTGTGAAAGATCGGAGGAAACAAGTACGAAGGAGGAAAGTTCTGAGAAAGGAGAAGGTGAGAAAGATACGCTAGCAAGTGCTGAATCAAGAAATACAGAAATAGTAACCAAGGGGCCCTATGAGAGGCCAATACTGGGCCAACGTGAGACAAGCCTATCTCCGCAATCGAGATGGATGAGGAAATATGATTGCCAACGGAGTTTGGAGAAAGTTGATGAGAATGGAGCATTGTGTGACCAAGGGGAAGGAGTAGCCAGGACTAGCCCAGTCAGAAAGAGGAATGGGCTGGGGAGAGCAAAGTTTGATGGACTGTTAACAGAATTATACGAGGAAGGTGCAAACTCTAAACGTGTGGGCTGGACAGAATCATTTACGGACTTTCTAGCGAGACAGGAAGCCCGTGCAAGTCAGCAAAGGACATTAATATCTGATTTAGAAGAAAATGAACGAGGTAGGAAAGAAATGACTGTGGAGAGTGATCAGAGTAAGCTGTCTCAAAGCTCGGATCCGTTCAGCATAATGCCCTTGCTACAGTTATCTCCAAATTATTTAGCTGCGAAAAAATAGGAAACCTACTGGTTGATGAATCAGGTCGCGCATGCTGATGCTAATCTCAGGGAGCATACCCGCAGGATACACGAGGCTATGGTAGGGACCACGACAGACTGTCGTACGGAGGAGATCGAAGATCATAAAAAGACTGAACAGATTATTGACCTAGTGATGGAGTTGGGTGTTTCTCTGAAGACTTCTCGCACAGATCTGTCGGAACGTCTTACTGTTATGCAGGAGAGAGACAACCGTCAGTATGCTACCTTCGATCAACCTGGAACAAATATTTTACCTCAACCTACAACATAATGCATATTGTATCCTACAATGTTCGGGGCATGAGTATGCAAGGGAAGAAACACGAAATTCGGGAAATTGTGAGAACACAGGATTTTTTATGCTTATAGGAGACAAAAATAAGAAACTTCAGAAGGTGGCACTGTTGCCAATTATGGCCGAATTCTGAAACTGGGTGGGTTAGCAGTGATGCAGATGGAAGTGCGGGACGACTGTGTTGTATTTGGAAACAATATATGTTCAAGATACTAAATCATTGGAGGAAGGAAGGAACTTTTGGAGTGGAAGGACTGTGGGGAGAGGAGAGTATACCGGTGAAAATTATGAATGTATACTCCCCTTGTGAACGAAGACATAAAAGAAAACTCTGGCTGTACATACTTAGTCAAGTACTGGGAGATGCCTCTACTAGGTGGTGTGTAGTGGGAGATTTCAATGCCATAAGAAGTTCAGCGGAAAGGAGAAGTCAAGCTACCTTGAACATATCTGAAATTAGAGACTTTGATAACTTTATAAGGGATACTAAGTTGATAGATATCCCGTTGCAGAAGACAAGGTATACTTGCATATCAAGAGGTGGTCAATGTTGTAGTAGATTGGACAGATTTTTATTATCCGAAACATGGCTGCTGCAGTGGCCTGAAGTTCAACAAATAGGTTTAGACCAAGTTCTATCAGATCATAGACCTATCTTGTTGCAAATAAATGATCTAAACTGGGGTCCAAAAGTGATACGGTCTCTGAACTGTTGGGAAAAAGTGGAGGGTTTTAAGGAATTGGTGAAGGCAGAATGGCAATCATTTTCAGTAACAGGAAGAGGCAGCTATGTGTTGGATGAGAAGTTAAAGCTACTTAGAAGATATCTAGCAGTGTGGAATAAGGAGAAGTTTGGGGTAGTGGACAATCAGATAATGTTACTAAGAAAACAACTGCAGAACATGGACAAGCAGATTGAACGAAGAGATCCTTCAGAGGCAGAGAGTATGCAGAGAGCAGAGATCCTGTGTAAACTGAAAGAAGGTATGAGAAGTAAAGAGATGATCTGGTACCAGAAGTCGAGGTCAAGATGGATCACTGAAGGGGATAATAATACAAAATTCTTTCATGCAGTGACAACAAGTAACAGGAGGAAAAACAGTATAAGAGGCCTCTTCATCAAAGGAGTGTGGACAGAGGAGGTGCAGGGGCTGAAAGCAGGCATAACAGAGTACTTTGCTCAACATTTTGATGCTGAGGAATGGGATCGTCCTTCTCTGGATATTCCTGCCACTCGGATGATCTCTCATGAAGATAATGAGGCTCTGACGGCTGAGTTCACAGAAGAAGAGATAAAAGAGACAGTTTGGAGCTGCTCTACATCTAAGAGTCCGAGGCCAGATGGGTTTAATTTCTTCTTTATACAACAACATTGTCCTACACTAAAGGCTGATTTCATACAGGAATTCCACAAGAGAAGCAATTTGTCTAAAAGATTAAATTCTACGTTCATAACACTAGCTCCGAACAGGACCAATCCTACTCAGGTGGAAGACTTTCGCCCAATATCCCTAGTCACGAGTGGGTACAAGGTATTGGCGAAACTATTAGCTAACAGACTGAAGAAGATTATGCACAAGATTATATCCCCATGTCAGACAGCTTTCATACAAGGAAGATACATACTTGATGGAGTGATGGTAGCAAATGAGGTGATTCACTCAATAAAAAGTTCAAAGAAGCGTGGGAATCTCTTCAAGGTGGACTTTGCTAAGGCGTATGCTCTGTAGAGTGGTCTTTTTTATTGGCCGTGATGAGCAAACTCGGATTCTGCTCAACCTGGATAATATGGATGAAAGAATGTGTGTCTACAGTTAGTGGAGCAGTGGTTATAAATCGTGGAAGTGCAGGAGAGTTTAAAATGAAAAGAGGCTTGCGACAAGGGGATCCACTTTCCCCTTTTCTATTCTTGATTGTGGCTGAGGGTTTAAGCTTGTTACTAGGCAGAGGTGTGGAATTGGGACGGTTAACAGGAGCTAAATGTGGTCAGATATCTGTATCACATCTGCAATATGCAAATGATACTTTGCTTTTTGCGGAAGGGAATCAAGGAAACATCTTTGTGATGAAGGCAATATTGAGAATCTTTGAACTTATCTCAGGGCTATCCATTAACTTCCATAAAAGTAGACTGTTTGGCATTAATGTCAGGGAGCAACAGTTAGAAAAATATGCTAGAACACTGAGCTGCAGAATGGCAAGACTATCATTCACTTTATTTGGGCTTACCTCTTGGTGCTAACCCAAAAAGAGTAAAAATGTGGGAGGGTGTTATTCAAGAAATCCGGAAGAGAGTAGGATCCTGGAAAAATCAGTTATTATCCTTAGCAGGGAAGATAACTTTAATCAAGTCAGTCTTATCGCACCTACTTCTATATTATCTCTCACTGTATAAAGCTCCGAAAACTGTCTGCAAGAGTATACAGCAGATCATGACCTCCTTTCTATGGAAGCAAGGCTCAGGCAGTAGCAGGACTATAAACTAGATTAGCTGGAGTAAAATGTGCAGAAGCTTGGCAGAAGGGGGTCTGGATATCAGAGAGGTTCAGTGGATGAACAAATCTCTATTAGCTAAATGGCTTTGGCGGCTGAGAGTAGAACCTAACAGCCAGTGGGGGAAGGTGATCCGGTCAAAGTACTACCACAATTCGGACCATATGAGTGACTGGACGCTTATTACTATGCCTTCCGAAGTCTCAAGATCTTGGCAGGACATTTGGAGTTTAGCTAATGAAGGGTGGTTTAAAAACAATATACAGCTTATAACAAAGAAGGGGGATAAGTCTCTATTCTGGAGATACAACTGGCTGAAAAGTGGATTTATAGCGTTGCAGTTTGACAAGCTCTATAGGCTGAGTAACCAGAAATTTAGCATGGTGGAAGAAGTGGCAAGTATGGAGAATGGAGAGGTACGTTGGCAACTAAGTTTCAAAAGGGCACTAAGAAGGACAGAGATGGGGATGCTAGATAATATGATCCAGCAAACCAGCCACGAGTACAAAGTAAACCTGACAGAGGATTGCTGGAAATGTATAGGGGCAGTGGAAGGTAAGTTTACAGTATCCTCTGCATATTTTGTTATTCAAAACTCACACAAAAAGTAATAAGGAGTGCAGAGATATAGAGTAAAATCCCTCCTAAGAGGGTGCATGTCTTTGCGTGGAGGCTGCTACAGAACAAAGTTGCTACTATGGATAATCTGCGCAGAAGAGGAATGAGTTTTGAAAGCCTAGTGCTACAATGCGTACACTGTGGTCTGGATATAGAGACAACAAATCACCTCTTCTATGTCTGTGTGAAAGCCTGGGAAGTGTGGAGTGCAGTATATGCTTGGTTTGGTATGGACTATGTTGGGCATATGGACATCTGGAGTCACTTTGAAATCCATATGGGACTCATAAAAAGGAAAAAAGGACTGGATGTCTGGAAAGCAGTTTGGCAGGGAGTAGTGTGGTACTTGTGAAAGGAAAGAAACACCATCTGATGGGATTTGGAAACTGAAGTGGCCAATGTAGTTGAAGGTATACAAATAATCTTGTGGCAGTGGGTTAGGGCTCGGAATAAAGCTTTTCGGGGAACTACAATCGTGGAATGGATAAGATTACCGTGGTCATGTACGGAGATGAGCTGGAATCCGGCACAATGAAATAATAGGGGGAGAAAAGATAGACATTTGTTGAGGAGAAGTGGGTGCTTATCACTAAAAATGTGAAACAGTCGAGAGATATCTGCTACCTTTGTACTATGTAACCAGGGAGGCTATTTGGTCTCATATATTGAATACAAATTAATTACCCAAAAAAAAGACCAAGGGTGAGTTCAAGGGCAAATTTATTTCTCTTGATGATGGCTCACGTGACAAAGGTAAATGAGATGTCACAGGTGGACTAATTTGAGTAGAGGGTTCAGGGGCTGACTGAATCAGTGACAAGGAGGGTTCTAGACCTGGAACACGTGAGGATTCAATGGAAGCAAGAATAAAAGGATTTAGAAAGTGGATCATAACATTTTTATATCCTAAGTGTTGTGAACTTTACCTAATAAAAATACACTTAGAGCTCCTAAACATAAGTTTATAAGAATTGTCAGGACGAAGCAGAGGATAGCATGCAAAATGGCAAACTGCTATGAACGAGGAGTTTGAAGCATTGGTGGCTAATCATACTTGGTCTCTCTGTCCACGACCATCCGATCATCATGTTATCAGGTGTAAATGGGTTTATAGTTCACAACACTTAGGATATAAATGTTATGATCCACTTTCTAGTACCACATATTTATCAAGGCATGATATATTTGATGAGCTCCCCATTGTCATCTTTCTTCAACATTCAGTTACTCTTTCTTTCTTTCATGGTATTAGAGCATTTGTCTCAAGCCTAAATTTGATCCCTGTTGGATACATTCTATTGGTGAACTTGTGGGGGACTGATTAACAATCTTCCATACTCTGCAAGTTTGTTGTCTCTGCTGCAACATAGATACGTTGCTGCGATTTTTAAATTGGTGTTGTTCCAAGCTTTTTCGAACTAAGCTTCTCATCCATGGCTGTTGCCGCCAATTTCACAGCCCACATTCTCCCTCCGGTTATCATCTCCAAGTGTGATGGATTTAACTACGGAGTATTGGGCAAAGTTTGGGATTCTCAAATCTGCCCAATACTCCGTAGTAACGATCTTATGCAAATTGTTGATGGATCTGAAAAAGCTCCGGCTGAATTTTTGCCCCCTCCAGCAGGCGTTGACAAATCTGATGCATCTCCAACTTCTAATCCAAAATTCTTGACATGGTATAAAAAAGATCAGTATTGTCTCAGTTGGATAAACTCCACACTTACTGATCGAGTCTTACTTCTTGTATTTCACCTCCGGCGTTCTTCCGAAGTGTGGGAATTTCTTGCAACTAAGTTTGGTCGCAAATCAAAAACTGAGATCTTTAGCGCCGACTCCAAACATTGACTCAAGGGACTAAGTCATGCTCTGAGTATCTCAACTCTGCCAAGCAGATTGTGACTTTGCTCCGAGCAACAGGGTCTGATATCGGAGATGATGATCTGATCTCTTATGTGGCAGGGGGCTCAACCCTCAATTTGATCTATTTGTGGCTAGTATAAATCTTCTGCGAGAAGAGAAGGGGATGGATTTTGAACGATTTGAGAGATCTCTCATCTCCTACTGAGTGAAAATCATGACAAAAGGAGTTGAACCTACAGCTTTCTATGGACGTGGTGGTTCCCGTAGCAGTCAGCAGAAATCTCATCGTGTGTCTCAACAGTTTTCCAGCGGGCCGTCCAGTGCCCCATCTCGATCCCTTGGCCCAAATCCAACATTATCTCAATATGGCCCTGCTCCATTTATTTCTCACGATCAGCAGCATCCCAGACAGATTGGGCCTCCTTCAAGTAATATGTTACGGTCGAATTTGTACCTGCTGGATTATTGATTCACCAGAAAACACAAACAACACGTAATAGTAAAAAATGATAATTATGTGGAGAATATTTAATTAAGAAATCTAGGAAAATAAAAGAATTTCAAATTTTGGGGACCACTCGATGGGGCTATTTTTCACCCAGATGGATATTCGATTAAATTCCAAAACTATTATTGAAAAAGAAATACAGGAATAAAGAGTAATATCGAGAAGAATTTTTCTTTAAAGAGAAAATTGTATTATATATTCTTTACACGATCGGGGAACAAAACTGTATCAGGAGTTCTTTTCTGCCCAATTTTTCCCTTCTTTTTCTTTTTTCTCTATTTTTTTCTCCTCTCCTATTTTTCTCTGCCAAATATTTCTCCTATTTTTTTCTCTACAAAATTTCTCCTCTCTCTTTTTCTTGCGCCGTCAATAGTGGAGCTCCATTTATAGGGGTTGGGATGGGGCACTTGCTTTCTTCTCATTGGTGGA
>JAOWBN010229207.1:0-24524 GCA_028565015.1 Pinguicula moranensis
TATATACTTCAACATGAATCAAATCAAAAGAGAGCCTATTCCTACTTGTCAAGAGCTGAAGCGCTGATTGGCTGGTGACACATCCAAAATCAGATAAAAAGCTTAAAATATGGAAGATTATGCAAAGAAATAACTATAAATAGCTTTCATCTAGCAACATAGTTGTGATAGGATCTAGCAAGGGTATGAAAACAAATGGATTTCCCTGAGATGTCATGAATATGTTATGGTAGGAAAACTGAATTATTAGTTTGCTGAACCTTAAACTAAAATAACTAACTGCTTGAAAAATGTTTGTGATAATACATAGAATTTCAAATTTTTTTAGATCAAAAACAGTGAGGACTCTATGCCCCAATACATGAAATATAAAAGTGACATATATGAGGTGGTACATAAACAACAAAAAAGGTCTTTGCTGTTACTTCTGCATAACAAAGATATGTGCAGGATCAAAAGGCATTGAATATTAGATCAAACAAATATAAATCAGACCTCCAACTATCGTTTGATTTAATATCAGAACTAGAACATATATATACGTAATATATATGTATGTGTGTGTTATACAAATATATTGGTTCCATTCAACTGCATACATTAAAGATACTGCCATAAATAGTACATGTTCCAAATACCACTAACAAGGTAAGATCCATATGTTTTCATTCCCACCATTTATGGGCCTCCTAGACTACATCTTCAATTCAAAACATATATGCTTAATATTGCAGTCAACTAGAACAAAACACATGTCCTAGCTAAGAAAAAATTAAAAATATGATATACTATGGTGCAAATCAGAAAAATAGTTCCGCAACAACTAGAAATTAGGATAAAGACATGTTGAAGTCGGTTATAGGGTTTAGGGTTATATAGTATATATAGTTATATGGTTTAGGTTATATACATAGTTCATAATTTATAAACTTATATATGTATAAAAATTATGAACGAACAATCTAATTTATATATATATATATCGTTATAGGTTTTAGTCTTTTATGTTTTTGGTTCATAATTTGTAGGGTTATATATATAAAACATACTTTATAGTTTATATACTTTAAATGTTTATAATTAAATTCAAATGCCTCTCCCCCCTTTTCAAAAGTTTATAAATTATGAAGTAATAATCTAATTTTTATATTTAGTTATAGTTATCGAATTTAAGGTTATATATATATATAGTTATAGTTATAGGATTTATGGTTATATAGATATAGTTCATGATATTTGTTTTTTAGTTTATATACACTTTCATACACACCAAGGGCCAGTTTGGTAGCAGAAAAACTTTTGTCCTACTTTGGGGATTACTTTACCATTCGTGTCACATTCCGTAATACAGCTATTGTTTGGTACCCACCGTTTTCACAGTGTCCGCATTGAAAAAAAAGCCATGCATTTCCAATAAGTTGTTTGATAACCCAGGATACGGACGGATTACGTGTACCATTTCATGATTTTATGAGTAAATGTCCTTTTTGCCCCTAACTTACCGGTCTAAATGCCAAAAAGATCGTCATTCATTCAATGCGACGCTTCGATTTCTTCAATCGACCCCTCGATTTACCCAACTCGAAAACCCTAGAATCCCTCAATTTTTGCTGATTATGCCAATTTTGGTTATCTTCTCCGATCAAATGGCCCCTAAACTGCATAGCAGACGCAAGAATGTCATCCCAGTCCGCTTGAGCCTTCGTTTAATTGCTCGGGGAAACCCAATCCGTAAGTTCTGAGGCACTGACTTCGGTCTCCGGTGAAAATGCCGCTATGCCCGGTGAAGTGGAAGATAACCCAATAATCTTAGATGATCCGACATCCACAGCGTCCCTACCTCATGTGGGGACTCAAACTATAGAAGTTTCAACCTTCACGCCATCACTGCCAGTTTTCCATCTGGAAGTCTCTTTGAGAAAGAGGCCTCTTTTGCATCTTGATTGGAATTACCCGAGTCGTTCCCTTTAAGGGACACATTGGAGGTGAAGTTACCTTATATTTTGTTCAATTTTTTGTTCAGAGATAATAGCTAAGCGTTGCCTGCCTACATGCAACAGGTCAACAATATTGTGAAGGAATTGCCGCCAAAACACAATAAGAAAGCCCGTCTATAGAAGATATGGGCACTTGCAAGGCAAGGCGTCACTAACTCTAAAGAGTATGCGGCAACGTGGGATGAATTCCTTGCCTTCCCGGAAAGGCCAACATTGTTCCCTTAAGCTAGCTGGTCCACCCAGGCTCATGCTATGAGGGTACGCGTATGTTGTGCATTTTTATTTAATCCTAAACCTAACAGAACCTATTAGTGATGGTCAAGTTTATTGTTCTCCACAGGATGCAGGCACTTCAACCGTTGGAGATGACAAGGATGGCGGGTCAAAGGAAGTAAGTGTGTCTGTTACCTCTTTAGGCACTGATCCATCAGATGAAACCCGTGAATCAACTGATGAAATGGACTCAGATCTCTGAGTCGCCATCGAGGAGCTGCTGCAAGCCCTTTTTTGTCTAGTAGTGTCACTAATCAACATGTATCTGTAGTTAAGCTACAAGCCATTTTTGTCTCATGCCTGTCTTCACATGCTGATTCCCCCCTTGTATGCAAGTGTAGTTTGTTGTGTGAACTTAGATATTTGACTACGTATTGTGAACATGCTCTAAAGAATGGTTGTACATAGTTAGCCATTTTGGCTTATTAAATGAAATGATGATTGTTTATCATGTTTTAGTGTTTTTATCTGTTGTTGCCCAAGTGTATAATGTTGTTTAATATTGGTAATTGGTGTGTTATTGGTCTATGTGGATCATATTGGCCCTCAAATGTTCTAATTATTGGACCAGCATGAATGTCAACAGGGGTGCATTTGTAGGTTAGTAGTCTGTGTATCACATTGGCCATGAAATGAGGATAAGTTGTGGATCACATTTTTTGACCTATTGAATGTCAACAGGGGTACATTTGTTGGGTTAACATTGTAGACATAGTCAACATTGTGAACATTAATGCCCCTGCCACCATAACATTGCATTGCAACATAAATAGTAATTCGATTCAGATAAAAAAAATAGATGTTACAACTGTTGTTACTACTAAATCAAATTTTCTTGACTAAAACAAAAGTTACAACCAAAACATGAGTTACAATCAAATCCAATGTTCCAACGCAAATAGCATGTCATGCAGGGCCTAAAAAATACCAGGTTTCTCCATCAACACGGTATGCAGTTGCTGCTCCCTCATTTGTCGCCCTTGGACTTTCCAAAGTATGAACTCAGCAGGGTCATTCAATAGCATCTTCACAATGTGCCTCTTCTGGTTGTAATCAAGGTCCGAGTAGTCCGCCACAGCCCAAGGATGAGTGTGGCCTTAGACTCATCGGACTCTAGATGCTGCACAAGATTTACTTCAAACTTCTTTACAGCCCTATCCAGCA
The DNA here is from genome assembly GCA_028565015.1 of Pinguicula moranensis. Classification (NCBI taxonomy): domain Eukaryota; kingdom Viridiplantae; phylum Streptophyta; class Magnoliopsida; order Lamiales; family Lentibulariaceae; genus Pinguicula; species Pinguicula moranensis. The sequence continues at coordinate 3,435 of JAOWBN010229207.1, forward strand.
GTTACCCTATGGTTAATATTATCGTCCAGTAACATACTTTGAGCATCCAGTTTAGCAGCCTTCTGCTTCGTTGCGGACCTTGCACTAGGCTCCAAAGGAACATGCGCAGTTGAGGAAGCTTCTCAAATGCATCTGGACACCATTTTGCAGACTGACCAGCATAGTTCCTGGGGTTAAACTCATTTTCATCACAGGACACATAATAGTCTGTGTTTTGTTCCATCTCTGATGCAGCCATTGAATAGTCACACATGTTGACTTGTGCCCTGTACTTCCCAAAGATCTCGCACCAGCCGTCATACAGGGAAGTGTTCTTTCCCTTGAGCATCGTGAATTTAGGCTTCACCTGATATGCAAGGAACAATTGTATTACAATGCGCAAGAAAGGGTGGGTACGGATCTTTGTTTTGTAAAGCCAACGTACCTTCAACGTCTCCGCCCAGAGGTCATCATTGTCCACTACTGGACTGTGGGTCTCGGGGTCAATGGTTGTACTACTATGAGACATGAAGTCACTTAAAATGCTCCAAGGATTCCTCCACACATGGAGCTTATCTCTGTATTCCGTTCCTGGACGCTGCTGCCTTTGACGAATTCTCTAATCCTCACAGTACAGTTGGAATGGAATCCCCTCTTCCAACCCACGTCTGCCCTGTATCCTTCTATAGCCAACTCCTTGCATGCATGTATCATGGCCTTCTCTTCATCTAACATGAAGTAAAGCTTCCGGTAGGGTGAACTTGGTTTGCCTCTCCTATATGAAGAATGTCTTGCTGGTCTAGCAACGCTCTTGAACAACATTTTGGCCTTTGAATTGTTCCGCGGTCTAGGGGTGTCACTATGCACCTCTGATCCTTCTTGTTGGTCAGACATATCCTGGTCAGACATATCTTGGCTATTATTTTCCTTAATCTTCATCCTATTCTAGAATATTCAAATTAGGTACTACACAGTTGTAGATCACACAATAATAAATGCAGCAAAGTAATCAACCACCATATTAACAACAACAACGAACTGTGAGTAACAACAGATGAATGTCAGGAGGGGAACAACACATGATAAAGATAGTAGTAATAATCAATCACTGATAGAAACATCACACGGTAGTGTTCATAAATGTAATGAACATGCAGCATTGTGGGAGACTAGAGAAGCACCGGTATGGCTTGAGCTTCACTGTAATTTTGCCATATATTTGCAACCATGGAGTCACATTTTTGAGTCCATTGAGGCGATGATTGATGCATCTGGATGAACTCTTTGTACTCATCGATAGGAGCAGAAGGTGATTTGTCCACTGTCAAACCACTTACCAGGAGGGGATAATTTGAAGTAGTATCCATAATGAAGTTGTGGAACAAAGTGCAAGCTAGCATTATTCGGGTTTTCTTCTTCAATGGAAATGTGGGATTGTGCAAGACAGAGAACCTATTTTTCAGTATAATGAAAGTCTGCTCTATAATATGCCTCGCTGATGCATGCCCCATATTAAAGATCTCATGCGAGTTCTGCGATCTCCTATTTCCAGGACCTCACTCTTTTAAATGGTACCTAGTAGATCTATATAGAGTGAGGAATCAATCAAAATTCATAAAACCACTATCACGTAAGTAGTAAGACCCTGCCATTGAGCAAACGTTCAGTTTGTCGTTGTGTTAGTATGTAGAAACCAGCATTGGTATGAAAATGTCATAGTAGAACTTACCCTTTGGAACATTAAGTCCTACTGGGCGACTTAACGCATCATGCAAGACCCGTGCATCCGCCGCCGAACCTTCCCACCCAGCGAGCATATATACAAACCTACCTTTAATGTCACAAACACCTAGGACGTTGGTTGCCAGAGTACCTTTCCTGGTCCTATAACGCGGTTGGTCTTCAGCCAGTGCATGTACTGGAATATAAGTGACATCCAGGGTGCCCAAGCATCCCTAAACACAAATTATGATACGTTAACATAAAATGGACATATGCATCGTGTACTAATTCTTACCAATGCAGTATTTGTTACCTGGAAACAACTCCAGTGTCTATCAATGCACTCAACATCAACAGGTGTTGGTGTAGAGGTGAAACTGTTCTTCAGTTTGATCATTGTGTTTAGCACCTCATGGAATGCATCGATTATTGTTTCACCGCTCCTCTGAAAATCTGTTTGAAGTCTTCGTTTTTCCTAATGGTGTGCTATGGTACTAAGGAAAATGGTTGTCTTCTCCTAAATATACACATAATGATCATCCTCGAGGCCACCTTCGTCGCTTAACGTCCAACACAGTTTCATAAAGGCAACCTTGTGCATCCATAGGTTGTGGAAACAATCTCTATTGTTCCCATTAGTAAGCCTTACCAGGAATGCTATCTGTTCAGATATATTATCTAAAATCAAGTATTTAGGTTTTGCATTGCGCTTACGTTTCCGTTGAAACATCTCATATTCTTGTTGCACTTGTTGCAGCAACAACCCGAACAAAATAGCCCTCACAAGATTGAAGAATGTAATAAAATGTGTACGGTCCATGTCACTTAATCAATGAACAAGCATCGTGATCAATGAACAAGCACCCACAACGAGTAATGCTTAATTAATTAACAAGCACCCACGGAATGACTAACCATGAACAATTGGAACCCAACATAATGAAAACCACTAAGTCACATGCAATTTAGAATGAAGAACCACGAGCAACCCGACATCAAAAAATTGGAATTCAACATAATGAGTAAAGGCTAAATAGTGCAGATACCTAACCAATTGGATGTACCGGGTCACGGGATTATAATCCCGTCACTCGAGAAAAAAAAATCTATCCAACATGTGTGTATGTATAACTCCAATAATACACTGGTTATCTTAATCCTGTAATGCTACTAAACTTGCCCCAAAAAAATTAATATGATTTTTTGAATTTTAAATGGCAAAAAAAATAGCTAAAAAATTAGCCGCGAACAAATGGTTTATGAACCGGGGTATGAATTGTACCGAAATCGGAAACCAAATCGGACCGGCGGACCAGGCTGGGCCTGGTATATGATTTTCCTGGACCGGGGATCGGTAGTCCTGGGCCCACATCTACTATCATTGGTAGAACATCATCATAACTTCATAAAAGAAATTAATAACATGAGATCATCGACTAAAAACAGATTGTACAGCATATAACCGAATAAGTTAGCCCAATGGTGGATCTACTCCAAATTTTTTGAGGGGTAAAAAAATTTTATAGTTGAAATTTTTTTTAGGGGAGCTAAAAAAGATTGTGCCTAAAAAACAATTGGGGGACCAGGGAAGGGCCTCCCTAGATCAGCCCTTGACATAGCCCGTCTCCAATAGCCAGTCCATGTGGGCAAAATTCATATGAAATTCATTATTGTTGGAAAGAGAAGAAGGTTGGTTGGCAAAATTATTGTTGGAAAGAAAAGAAGGTTGGTTGGCACGTTTGCCAACCAACCAACAAATTTAAAAAGTACTAGTACTATTTAAGTACTATTCCCACGCCTATAAATAGGTTACGCGCCTATTCATTTGAAATAGACGGAAAATATTGAATAGAACGATTATACGGAATTTCTCTGTCTGCCTAACCACCCGAGAGGCTTAGATTTGATTCGTGGAAATTTAACGAGCTTTGGTAGCCTCGTTCCGGATACTCGATCCAGCTATCACGCTTCCACAACAGGTAACATTTATCGTCTTTGATTTATTACCTATTTATATCCAATATCAGATCTGTTCTAATGTTTGTATTACAATATAAATCAGGTAAAGTTTGTACATATGACCCATAATCATGGCCCCAAAGAATTATCTTCACCCAATAGGTAGGAGTGCATATTAGATCTGAAATTCAATATTAGATCTGAAATTCAATATTAGATCTGAAATTCAAATCCATATCCATTTTATCCACACTGTTCGGATAATTCAAATTGGGATATCATATCAAACACAAGTCGAATTGTGTTCGAATTCGGATTTTCTATTTAAATTTAGATATTGGAAAATAAAAACGCAATTTTACCCCATATATTTCCAATTAAGTTGGAGTCTGAGTGTCTGATGTACGCGGCCTTACCCTTGTAATTATACAAAGAGGCCGTTTCCATTTTGCAACCTAAGTGGGTATCGATCCCTATACCTCACATTTATGAAGTATAATTCTCACCACTTGAGCTACATGGCTAAATTATATAAACAAATGGTAATATATAAGTTTGGAACTTATTAATAGGCAATCTCTCTCTTCTCACAATTTAATTTGCTTTCTGATTTGTCTTCGTTAATGTCTCGCGTTGAAAGATTTGTTAGGTTTCTCGATTAGCGTGCATGTCCATATATTGTAGGAAAACGGAGGCAGCAAAGAGTCCTTTACATATTATCATATCATGCATCTTATTTTTAAATTATCCAAAAATCGATGCATTCTCTGAATCCCGATTAATCGGATTCAAATGGAATGTACGAAATATATTATAAAATACTTTTCACAAATATAGTAATTGAAATTTAAATGCTATTTATTTATTTTCAAAAATCAAGAGAATGCAGCTTTGAATAGTCAGTAGATCCACTCCAGCAGTGATGTCTGATGTATGTGTATAACTGCAGCAAAGCATTCCCAAATCCCATCTGTGTGCAATTTTTTCAAAATTGGGTCCCGATAATTTGTTGTATTTCCTCCGTCCGTGCGGTGGCCGGTGGCCGGTGGCCCCTTTTGAACATAAGACAACAAACCATCGCAGCGTCGCCGTGCGTTGCGTACAACAAATTCATTAGCAAATAATTGCATTGCATGACATTTTTTGGGTTCGTTCCAAAGCTGGCGAAGTCACTTTCTCGACAACCCTACAACGATTCGTACTTGACTTGAGCTACCATAAATTTACTCAAAAAATTTAGGGTTTAATTATCATTAAGCGCAAACAATTCGTTGTGGGCGACACAACCGCTTACCTAAGGCTTGAGATCAACCTGATCGATCTCAATAAAATAAAATTATGTACAACAAATCGGAAGATACAAATAAACCCCTACACAGACTTTGCAGGAAGGGGTGGTTGGTTCGATGGAGAGTCTACAACAACGTACCCATCATATTACCAACTAAGTTGGTGTATGGAGGGTCAGATGTACACGGCCTTATCCTTGTAATTATAAAAAGAAACCGTTTTCGTTGCGACCTAATATGCATTGCATCATTTGATATATTGAGTTCTAACAACTTCACTAAATAGAAACACTGAAATTTAATAGAGTCATTTTGCTCTAGTCCATCTTAGCACAAAGTTAAAAGAATTATTAATGATGACTCTTCCAATTCCATTTGCAGTGGACAACGTTAGATGGAGAGTCTATTTGATATAATTTTATGTTCAAATGACGATTTATTTCAAACATGTTTGAAGCTATTCATCATCTAATTACCCTTTGTCGATAATAACAACAAGAGGTTGATTGGATTATACTTCTTTTCTCGTTGGTTGGTTTAATGGACAGTATTCTTTTGTATTCACTTAATTTTTTCTCCCAAGGAATTTATCTCCAATATTCCATAACTACTCAAACTTTATTTAAGTAGGTGGGGCAGAGGTGCGATAGGGGCCAAGTCAATAATTTTGCTCAGGGGATAGGGAGAGTAGGGGTGAGCAAACGGTAACAGTAATGATCATTATAATTATCGTACTATTTTTTAATAGTAATGATTTTTTAATACGGTTACGTATCGAAAGACCGAAAAATCGTACTGTTACGATATTACGATAAACGGTACGATAACAGTATTTTATCGTTATTATTCTATTTTATTATTTTTTTAATATTTCTAATATGAATTATGATAACCATTTATATACATTTTTTCTTATTCGTTCAAAAATCATTAAAGATTATTTAAATTTATTGTATTAATTTTTTATTTAAAAAATATTGACAATATAATATTTATTATTTTATTTATAATTAATTATAAAAAAATCTGTAACACCGTAGTCCGTACAAATATGATAAAACAAACAATAATAAACACCATAAATAAGTTTAAATAAGTATCAACAATTCAACATTACCACATCAAATATCAAGTAATGAACAATATAAACAACTTCAATTTTTGTTCAATGAACAGTGAACCCTAATTCCTAAGAGAAAGACGTTCTCACGATCAAACGTTAAAGACAATAATGAAAAAAATTCGAAAATTTTTCATTGTTTTATTCGAAAGAATAACTGAATAAGAACTTTTTGGTTTAAGAATTTTTAAAAAAAAAAAAACGGTAAACGATTTTTACCGTTTTGATAATGGTAAAAACCGTTACCGTACCATTTTTAACGATAATATAATATTAAAATCGTTACCATTCCGTATTATCAAAATACCATTAATTTACGGTAATACGGTAACAGTTACCGGAATTTCGCTCACCCCTAGGGAGAGGGAGACACATAATTCTAGGGGCAGAGGCATAGTTCCGGGGGAGGGGGGTCAAAAGGATAGGTTTACCCTATAAAAAAATTGGTGAGATGGAAATGCCCCTTGCTCCGTCCCTGTTAGGGGCCTTGTTTTAAGTTTCCTATGCAAATTAAAAACAAAAAACAAAAAACTAATGTCCACAGGGTTAACATATGTGTATATATTAAGTAGCGTGATAATCCAAACTTGGACAGATAATCTAAAAATGATTATTGTTGGGTAGAAATCGAAGTACTAATCTAAGATATCATGCACTTATTATGCCCAGAAAATGGTGTACCCGTGCATCAAAATGGTACACCACTACAGCTGCATTTATTGAGCATTGCCTGAAATATTTAATATTGGTTACACAGAAATGTATGGATTATGATATATCCACAAAATTAATTGCTCGCGCATTGAACTTAGATACTCATAATAAAAGATCATTAATGCCATGATATATGAAATTAATACAATGAGGAAGAGCTTCCTGGGGCGTGGGAAAATACCTATAAAAATAGCCTTTGGCTTGGCTCTATTATCTGCAATCAACAACATTTTTAGAAACCATTTGGAATATTGACCAAGATATTATTCTGGAGAGCAAGGCAGAGCTTGAAGCCATGAATTTTGGATCATCAGAACAGAAACCATGCAGAATCATAACCTACCCATTGTTTTTAACCAAGTTGGGGTCTTCAGATGTATGCAACCTTACCATTGTAATTATACAAAAGGTTTGTTCGCAACCTCTACTAACTTTAAGCAATTGCAAGTCGTGAACAACAAAATGTTGCCCATTGCCTTGGCAAAATTCGTGTCAGCACCTTGGTATTTGTTGGAATGGGGCCACGACCAGTAGAGTGTAAGCTCTAGAGTTGATCCAACCGTAGATTTTAACAATAATAATGAATTGCCAACCACCACATTATCATGCTGGGAACTCAAAAAACATGGATTCAATTATATTATATCGCATTATCCAATTAATAAACGAATTTGCTTGGTTTTGGCATACAAGACTTTGAGCGAGCATAGAAACCCCACAACATAAAAACATGTAACCCCAGAAGTAAGCGTTGTTTCCATGGGATTTGATGACAGGATAGAGCCATCCCCTTCCCAGGCTGTTTGAAACTGCCCACTAAGTAAGATTCCAATTCTATCAACATTATTTACCTAATCAATACTGCATCATTCCGACAGATAGATAGATTGATGTTGCATGTCAAGGACAGTTTACTCTGTTCCTCAATTTTGTTCTCGACAACAATAAAAGTACATGCAAACAATGAAGGTGTTTCTAAGATTTTTCCAATTAAGAAAATGGGGAATGCAGGCTATTTTACTGACAGGACAAGAAAACAAATAAGGCTCCATAAGTTGCATCAGATTAGCTTGCTTACATGATTATAGGTGAGCCTTCCTGGCAGCTTATCAAGAACGGGGAACTTTCAAGGACCAGGGAACATGGCTGGTATTTGTCAGGAACAATCCTTCGTAACATCAGATTAAGGATGAGCTCATTGAAAGATACACTACAGAAATACAGCATTGATTAAACAGCCGGAAAATATGGTTTGGACAAAGGTTGATACAACTGTTTAGTATTGCAGTAAAAAAAAAATGCTAGATATCACACCGTAAATTCTCATCTAGTCATCTTAAAGCCATACACTACAGACAAGAAATATGATCGATGGGATTTAGAAGAGTTTACTCTCAACCATTTTGCGACTGAATGTTGATCATCAATACGCTTCAAGATTTTTTATTTTGAGAGGTACCCCCGAAGTTGCAAGGGGAGGCCAGTGTAGTCTATTCAAAGGCCACAATGATGCTGTTGTTTCCGTACTCAAAAAAACAATTCTCATTGATCATTTGGTGCATCACGACCATCCAGAAAACCCCATTTTGAAGGAGACGATGGCCATTCACTCCTTCGCTAGGATTCACGAGGTTGAGGGTACTTCTGTACCATGCCAACACAGAGTCCCTGCCTGTGGCATATTCCAGAATATATCAAAATATTTATATCTGATCTTTCTTGCTTTTCATTAACAACATTGACACACAATCAACATTATCATGGTCACCGTCCCCACCCAGCAGCTATTGCAAAGCCTCAGTTGCTGCATTTTCTTATTGCTGAAAGGCTGTCCCATTTTCAACCTAACATTAAATTCCAAGGTTGACTGAAACGGGTTATCCTTTAGCTGTTATGTCTTGTATAAGGGGGTTCACATTGCCTGCTCGTACAAACAATGTCTGTAGTTGATTCTTTGAGTTCTCACACCCAGGGCCACTTCCTGAGTAGAGTATTGATGCTGATTTCTATTTCTCAACTGCTGTTGTTATTAATTGATCAGAGAGCGGCAAGACCTCATGGTTGGACATAAATCTGCCACCACACAGGTCTTTGGAGATGAGAAGGCGTACAGCAGATAAAAGTTGGTGACAAGAGTGTAAGTCCATTGTGGGATTTAAAAGCTGCAAATTAAACATAAAAATTAAAATCATCAGAATAGGAATTCAAGACCTAAAACTATACAAAATGATTTTACTTGCAACTGCAGAATCAACAGAAAAGCACACTATCAAACAACATTGTAAGTTATCAACAATTGAATTTGCGAAGGCTCAAGGAAAGGCATCTAGGATGGCTTGAATAGTTTTATTCACTTTGGTCTGAATTAATTCATCAAGTTCTTACATCAAACTCACGTAAAATTCTGCTGTAGAAGCATCCATAAAAAATCCAAGAACCTATCCAACATTTTTAAGTGGCCATCTTACCAGACAAAAAGCGAGTCCCATCAATACTTAATATTTGTAAGCCAGGCAGCACCATTATCCCAGTAACGAATATGAAGGGGTTTAAAACTGTGAAGGGACAGAAATCAAAGCAGTAGTTGAGAGATTAACTTGATTCCCTCTCGAGATGCTTCCACCAAATAGGAGCAACATTGAATCCGAGACAGCGGTTGAATCTCGCAGAAAGACAGAGTTCACTTTGACTTTTTCACTTAAAACCAGCCATGGATACGGTATTGCTGAGTGCCGTCAGCTCACTGAGTTCTAAAAGCGAACGCCAAGATTTACATGCCTATCTTCCATTGTTTTCAGTGAAAACTTACTAAAATAACTAAAAAGGCATTAGTGAAAACTTACATGGTATAGATTTACATGCCTATCTTCCATTGTTTTAAGTGAGATCATTTTTTGATTGTGCTGTCATTCATGGTTTGAAAATGACAAGTGTAAGCAATAATCAAGGGGCCTACAAAATATGTAGAGTCAGTGTGCAGGAGACTTAATAAGGTATACAGATCAAGTGAGGGCTGTGTTAAAATACGCAGCATGGTCCTCAAAAGGCACATGCGCAAGGGTTCTGGATAAATGTCACTACCACATTAAGAAATGACCTTTCGTCATTTAGTGACACCATATCTTACCAAAATTGACCAAACTCCAGGATACAAGCCATAACAAATAATTGCACGAAGGAGATGCTCACCATAGCTCCAAATATTATACATAGCAGAGTTGCTATCTACAATGCCAGTATCCTTCAGTAATGAGTAAAACTCCTTACGAGGGGAATCAATTGCTTTCATTGACTGCACAGACAATTTTTTTTTCCAGCAATAATCAGATCCAGCCAGTTCCCTATCAGCAATTTCCCAGCCGTCTATGCTCGGACAAGAGCAAGATGGTCGCTATAATCATGTGAAAACTGTGCTTTAGCTGCTTCTGCAAGCTAAAATAGAAAAAATAAAATATTACCAACAAATAATGTTGTGATCTTGTGAATCCTCAGCAAAGGAGTTCTAATTCAATCTCAAACATCGCCCAAGCCTTCCACATTCTTTAGTAAATGGCAGATAAACTATAACTGTTTTTTTCGTAGAGATACAATGACCTTAACCTGTTTATTAGGGGAAAAAACAATAGCATTTACCTCAGTCTCCAAATTTAATAAGACAAATTTGGTAATGTCTTCTCCTTTCCATTCATGCACAAAGCATATAAAGAAATGACTTGCAAATTTAAAGTACAAACATATGTGAAAAGCCTTATGGTATGCCACGCAGAGGCTTGAGCTCATGCACGTGTCTTTTGAATTATAAATGGCAAAATAGGTGTTTGCATAACGGCTAAGCGACTTTACGGGTGATGATAAATGGTAGGGGAAAACATAATTTCACAATTCTAGAAGAACTTGATGATTAAGAGTTCCATACATCTTTCTTATCCAGAGTTAGGAATGGATCACGGCCACGGAGTCCAGCAACTGCAGTTAAAATTGGATCTAAGCAATTAAATATAGCACCAATTATAAACATTTCGCCAAAGTTTGGGCTCCATGGGAAGCATTATAAAGTAGTTTCCTGCAAAAGAAATCACATACCTAAGGTAATGCAACCTCATTGATCGTAAAATGGATGAGAACGTCAAGTACTTCTTACCTAAACCAGTCAGATTCTCACTTTCATCTAGAGCACCAATAATCTTCAGATACTCAATAGCATTTTGAACCTAAGATGAAAGAACGTGAAATTAAAAACAGGCTTTGACATGGAACTGGTGAAGACACACTAGCCCCTCAGATATAGACAAAATCACGTGACTGTTCATTACCGCAAGGTTCTCAGGTGAATCCAGAGCTCGAGACAGGAATTCAGAGATGCCTCCGAGTTTCAGACTCTTGATTAGTAAACAAAGGGACTGCAAAGGAGTCCTCAGGATTTCAGGTAGTTGGTAATCAGCAAAAACATCATATATGCATCTTGGATACAGGTGGTAGCATTCACCAGGCTGAACACGTTCAGCTCTACCTCTTCTCTACTTAGAACCACGAACACCAGAGAGAGATACCGAGTAATTAACTTGCAGTATCCTTGGAATTAGTGGTGGTAATTTTACTCGAGACTAAATAAATTTCAAATAATTTCAAACATACAGGATTAAAGATTGATACCCATGGCCAAAAACAAAAATCTTACACACCTGCTTAGCTGAAACCTTTGAAATCCATGATGGAAGCAAACAAGGGGTACGATTGCGTACCTATCATCCCCAGACCCTGCTTACGGACAGGATTTACTGGGTATGTTTAGTTTGGTATCATGAATCAAGGTATTGGAAGGAACTTTGTATGAGAGTTTCTGGAGGACTTTTACAGTTGAATTACAATACATAGAATACTGGTATTACCAACGCAAAGAGGCACGACAATCTACGGTTAAAAAACATGCAAGTGGTACTCTTTGAAGAATGCAAAATCCACCAATTTGAGTTAAAGTAAAAAAAAAAGCCTTCTTAACTTCCTCAGACATGCTGCCAACTTAGCACTGTCAAAAATGACTTTGGATCTCATAAACAAAACATGGCTGACGCAAAAAGGGTGTATGGACAGTTAGTTGAGGCGATTGACAGGAGTGACAAAAACATACACGTACCAGGATTTGGACAACTGGAGCTCCATTAAAGTATGACGAGAAGAGTTCTGCACCCAGGGTTGCACTCATCAAAATGAGCCTTAATTCTGGACGACGAGGAAGGAGATCTTTCAAAACAATAAGCAGAAAATCTTACACAAAGAAGAGGAAAATGAGTGCTTGGCACGCTCAATTTCATTAAGGTGGAAGCTTAATAGGAGTAGCTTCATTTAACCCATGCTCGTGAATTTCATCAATGTCATGTGCGTTACACCCTTTAATTTTCCATCAACTAATAATCTACGCAAAAGGACTCCAGTGGTGCAAACGAGGAGGCGTGTATTCCTTCCTTTTATACCCTCTAGCCGAACTTTATACCAACCTGCAGATGGGATACGAAGGATGAGAAGATACTATGAAGCTCTGACTTCAGAATCTTTAGCGAACATTATAGGAGAGGGTTTGTGTTTGTTAAGTAGAGACTCACTGTTTCCCCAAGTTTCTCCCCCCTCTCCGTGGCAATCCTCTCAGATATAGACATGGCGGATATTCTTCTTGGTTGCGTGCATATTACATTACACATGGCCCCTCGTACAGAGTGTATCTCGGACTCCAAAATGTACTGGGGAATCTGTTGTCTTCCCACAACCCGGTTCACCAGAAATGACCACAACCTAAGAATTCCAAACTCAAACTATGTAACAATCCAGATGAAGGATTGTTACACCGATGGAGAAATAAAGATGTCTGTAATGGGCGAAGAACAAAAGAGTTGTAGGGAAGAGGGAGTTTGAAGAAGAAGATAGCTAATTTCATTCCAAAACCTGCCTTCTTACATCTTCACGACTCTATTTAAAACAGAGAAAACGTAACTGTCTCTTTTCTCCACTACCGCGATTTTCTCTCCCACTATTACTAGACTCGACGCACGACTTCTAACTGTAGCGACTAATTCAACATTACGATTCTGAAAGTGAGAATGCGACTAAATAACCAAATAACTCCTACGACTCTATAAGCGATAATGCGACTAAATAACAGAATTAACAGACTGACACAGATTGAACTACAGCTTCACTTTCTTCATTTGCTCTGTTTCGGCTCACTTCTTCATTCTTCTTCAATTACTCTGTTCAGCTTTGATCGATTGGTTTTCTTCTGCCTATCTCCTCTTTTCTTCTTTTGTCCCCAACTGGCGTCCATAGACTCTGTTTGCAAGGTTGTAACAATACCTTCCCCTTTTTGAAATCCTTGACCCCAAGGATAAAGATCAGGAAACCTCTTTTTTATGATGTTGTAATCCTCCCAGGTAGCTTGCGATGGGGTGGAGCCGGACCACTGGACTAGAACATGTGTAAATGGGCCGGTAGTACCTGCAGAAGAACGAAGATCTAGTACCTTCAAGGGGTATATGTCAAACTTGCCATCTGGAGAGATATTGGGTAAATCAGAAGATGCAGATTCTCTCTGCTTCAGTTTGTCTTTTAGGAGGGATATGTGAACCACCGGATGAATTTTGGAACACGGGGGAAGGTCCAGTTTGTAAGCCACTGAACCAATTTTGGCAAGGATTGTAAAAGGGCCAAAATATCTAGGAGATAGTTTCAAGTTCTTCCTGTAGTGGACGCTGTGCTGGCGATAAGGGTGTAATTTAAGAAACACCTTGTCACCAACTTGGTAGTGGCGCTCCACTCTGTGGCGGTCTGCATTCAGTTTCATCCGTAGTTGAGCATCCTTCAAATTCTGACGGACCAAATTCTGGACCTCTTCTCGCTATCTGAAGAGTTCAGTGACAGTTTGGCATGAAGAAGTAGGAATCAGGGGTGTCTTTAAGTGAGTAGCTTCATAACCATATAGAGCTTTGAAGGGACTCATGTTGATGCTGGTATGGTGGGAGGTGTTGTACTAGAATTCAGCCAGGGGAAGCCACTGATGCCATGAGTGTGGTTTGGAGGAGCACATGCATCTTAGATAATTCTCCAAGCATCGGTTAACCCTCTCAGTTTGGCCATCAGATTGAGGATGGTAGGAAGAGCTGGTGGCCAATTGGATTCCAGATTTAGTCATGACTTCACGCCAGAAGGTGCTTGTAAAAGTGGGATCTCTGTCCGAAACAATTTGTGCAGGCATGCCATGGAGCTTGAAGATTTGATCCATGAATATTCTTGCAACAGACTCAGCCGTGTAAGGATGAGATAGCCCTAGGAAGTGGGCATATTTGCTGAATCTATCAACCACCACCAGTACTATGGATTTGCCTTCGGATTTTGGGAGACCTTCAATAAAGTCCAAGCTGATATGAGTCCATGGGGAAGGAGCTAACTCTAGTGGCTGAAGAAGACCAACATTGGCTGATCTGTCAGGTTTGCAAGTGACACAAACATCACAATTTCCAATCCAATTCACAATGTCACGTTTCATTCCAGGCCATGTAAAGTAGAGTTTGATGCGGTGAAGAGTGACCTGTATGCCAGAATGGCCGCCTAATGGTGAGTCATGCAGAGCTGAGATAAGGCGATGCTTAAGGTGGGTGTTATCACCAATGCATATCTTACCACCACGGCGCAACAGTCCCTGCTTAAAGATATATTCTGGATAGGCATCTTGAGTCACAGTTTTAGCTTGGATGACTGTTCTGAGAAAGGAGTCTGTAGCATATGATTCAACCACATCTGTAGTCCAATCTGGATGAGAAGAAGTGATGCTATGACAGGTGGCTGCTATACCTGGACCAAAACGAGAGAGGGCATCGGCTGCTTTATTATCAATGCCCTTCTTGTAGTGAACCGCATAGTCCATTCCAAGAAGTTTGGATGCTAATTTGTGCTGGAGGAGAGTGTGCAGCCTCTGCTCCAAGAGATGTTTAATAGATTGTTGATCTGTGTTGATAATAAAGGTCTGGCCATGGAGGTAATTAGACCATTTCTTGACAGATAAAACAATAGCCAACAATTCTTTCTCATAGGTGGACAAACCAAGTTGTTTTTTTCCCAAGGCATGGCTGTAGTAGGCAATAGGGCGTCCTGATTGCGTGAGCACTGCACCTATGCCTCTGTCACTGGTATCAGTCTCTAAGAGGAACGGTTGGTTGAAATCTGGCAACACCAAAACAGGAGCAGAAGTCATAGCTATCAACAGAGCCTTCCAAGAATGATCAGCTTCAAGATTCCATTTAAAGCCATCTTTTTTGAGGAGTTGGGTGAGAGGTTGGCTTATGGATCCATAGTTTCTAATGAACTTTCTGTAATAGCCTGTTAGGCCAAGGAATCCACGCAAGGACTTCAAGTTTGAGGGCTGTGGCCAATTAACCATGGCCGAGACTTTTTCTGGGTCAGTTGATACACCTGATTTGGATATAATATGGCCTAGGTAGCCGATGGAAGTTTTGGCAAAAGAACACTTGGAAGATTTAGCAAAAAGTTGATGGTGTTGCATAAGGTGTAGAACCTGTGAGAGATGATAAATATGATCTTCCCAGCTCTTGCTGTAAACCAAGATGTCATCAAAGAAAACCAAGACAAACTTTCGAAGAAAATCTGAAAATACTTGATTCATCAAACTTTGAAACGTAGCAGGCGCGTTGCATAGCCCAAAAGGCATGACAAGAAATTCAAACTGACCGTGATGGGTTATGAAACTGGTCATGTAGATGTCTTGTTCCTTCATCCTGATTTGGAAGTAGCCCGAACGCAAGTCGAGCTTACTAAAGCAAGTAGCTCCATGCAATTCATCCAAAAGTTCATCAATAATTGGAATGGGGAACTTACTTTTGATGGTGAGGTTGTTTAGATGCCGATAATCCACACACATACGCCACCCACCATCCTTTTTCTTGACCAGTAGCACAGGAGAAGCAAAAGGACTATGACTTCTCCGTATTAATCCAGAGTGCAAAAGTTCCTGGACAATAAGCTCTATTTCAGCTTTGTGGTAATGAGGGGTTCTATAAGGTGCTTGTCTTTTGGTCATTGCCCCCGGAATTAGATTGATGCTGTGCTCAACATCCCTCATAGGGGGTAGGGAAGTGGGTGCCTGGAAAACCTCAGAATATGTAGATAAGAGATCAGTGAGTTGTTGTGAAAATTCTGGAGGAATGTCAGATGATGAATCTGGTGATGATAATTTGCAGCCTTTGGAATCATATAACAAGGATTCCGTGGAACAGGCTCCTGCTTCCATATTGAAGAGGTCTGCTTGGATGTGTGATGCAGCATCAGTAGGATCCAGACAGAAAATTCTGCCAATAACAGCCGACTGTCCACTTTGGATCAGTTTAGCCATACAATCTGCAGAAACAATTTGTAACTCGGTGGAGTCCTTGACTGCCTGAACCTGAATTCTCATATCATTTCGGCTAAGGGTGATGTTCATGGTGTCATAATCATAAAGGACAGGGCCATGGATACGGAACCAATCACCACCTAATATTAAATCGTAACTGTGAAGTGGAAATGTGCGAGGAGAGCAAGAGTACTCCAAACCTTGCATGATCCAAGAGAATTGTGGGCAATAATGTCTGCTGATTTGTTTGGCACCATCAGCTACTTCAATTTGCATAGGATGTATTTCGGCCACAGGACATTTCAAACGTTTGCAAAACTTTTCATCCACAAAGCAGTGTGAACTGCCGCCATCAAACAGAATGTGTAATGGCTCACCCTTATAATAGCCCTTTACCCTGTAAGTATTGAAGTTAGAATTTCCACAGATAGCATTGAGAGAGAGTGTACCATCTGGTGGAATTTCCTCATCAGCATGGTCCTCTTCATGAGAAGGTGGAGTATAGCTGGTAGTACATAAGTCCGTGGCAGGTTCACCAGTCATGGAGTATACTCTAGTGGAACATTGGTGACCCGGACTGAAGGGTGCACCACACTTGAAACAAAGGCGTTTCTCGATACGTTCCTTCATCTCAGCATCGGTGATAAAACGATGACGAGGTGGTGGTGGTAAAGCCAGGGGTTTGGGTTTGTCTGGTAGAGTAGGAAGGGAAACAGGAACTGTGGAAGGGCGCGGCAGAGGAGGTGATCTATAAGGAACTGCCATTTTGAGCTGGGAAATAAGGGCATTAACCGAGAGTTCCTGATCACGAGCTATGGAGATGGCTTCCATCAATGTTCGTGGATGTTGTGCTTGTACAGCGGTAGTGAGGGAGGGTTTCAAACATCCACAAATTTTTCCTGGTAGAACATCTCATCAAATGCGGGATAGTGAATCATGACCGAAGTAACCATAGCATCAAACCTGTCCAGGATATCCTGCAAAGACTCATCCTCTTTTTGTTTTAGACTCATGAATTTTTCTAACAAATGGCCCTTGTTTTCAGTATCAAATCTAATCAACACAGCTGCAGTAAAAGATTCCCAAGTGGATGGTTTAGAATAAATGAGGCTTCGAAACCAGGTATCAGCGGAACCTTCGAGATGAACCCGGACATAGTCCAACTTTTCAGCTGGAGAAATCCCGGTGTAAACAGCAAAAAAAGCATTGCAACGTTCCAGCCAAGAACGAGGATTAGTACCATTGAACTTAGGGAAATCCATAAATGGAATTTTGGCCCGGCGGTGTCTGTCTGAGTCATCGTGATCCATCTCAGGGTGGTACTGCGGGTGACGGGGAGCAAAGCCGGGAAAGGCGTCGGAATTTTGACGGCCAGTCGAGGAGCCCGGAAGTAGCAGGGCAGGATCCGACAACATAGAAGGTGGAGCACCAAAGGGAGTAGTGTGACTGCCGGTAGGTAGTAATTGGCGTAGGAATTCCTGCTGATTTGAGAGTAAGGTGTGCTGCAATTCATCAAGCTTCTTTTGTGTGGCAGCATCTTGGATAGATAGACGAACGTTCATGACTTCTGTAAGTCTATCCATCAAAGCGGGGGGAATATCTCTAGTCTGATAACGCAGAGGGTGCTCAGGGGTGGAGGAAGTCTCCGGACGTTTGCCCTGGAGCACATCGGCATACTGATTTTTTTCAGGAGGCGGAACAGGGGGAGGAGGTGGGTTGTTTTTATCAAGAGGAGTTGGTGTAGCGTGAGGATGCACATTGCGTGTCATGGTGGGAAGGGTAGGTAGATCGTAGGGCTCTGATACCAATTGTAACAACCCGGAAGGATTCTTGGTTGTTACTGTCAAGTGTTTTTGCAGAAGGATCTGCAAATGAATATTGAGAGAAGTAGAAGAAGAGATTTGGGAGAATAACAGAGGACTTTTAGATAAGCGAGAAACTAGAAAAGAATTTCAGATACATCTTCATTCATATCTAAACAACAACTCGCAACAAATATTTAAAGAAGAGAATAAACTAACTCATGGCCACGTTTCCATTACCCTGACCCACTAACCATGACTCTTACCCTTTATAAAACAATCAATTAATTACTAGACTCCTACTTAACTGAAACCACTAAGATTTAGAGATAAATAAAACTAATAATAGTTTTAACTGTCATCCTTCACTTGGATCAAGTTCTTCAACTGTTGTGTTCGGAGATGATTAGGGTTGTTACAATACTCCCTCCATTTTGAGATCCTTGCCCACAAGGATCGGGATTTGACAATTTTAGATCATGAAACCTCCGGGATCAAAGATATGCCAACTCGCTTCAGATTTCTCGATTTTAACATGAGATGTGACCTCTGGTGGATGAGAGTGAATTTCTCGCTCAACATATAGCTCTTCTGCAAGAATCTTACAATCCGGCGAACTTAAAAAGTTGTCAACAAGGAACCTTGTGTGTGGTTCATCGATTAGTGGCAGATCTACGTGCTCGTTCGATTTCTTCTCCTCTTCCGGAGAATAATTGAAAAACTCCTCCATGAAATCTGCACCGCATAGTTTTTGTGCCACAAAACTAGCCGGTTGTCCCATCTTCGGTAATTCAGGAAAATCTTCTTCTAAAAAATGAAATTCCTTTGGTTCGGGCCCTGCATTCGGCAACTTTGGTAGCTCAGGGAAATCATCTTCATTGAAAAAGAACTCCTTTGGACTCAGTTCTTCAATGAGATATGCAAGTTTCTCATAAGAGGTCCACGGGGTCACTAGGTCTTCCGTCGGAATTGTCAAACCTGACAGTTGACGGATTATCTGATTTTTCCGGATTTGAGCACGGTAATACTCAAAAGTTTTAGAGATCTCTGATGGTGGTATAGAATAAAACACATCCATATCTCTGAATTCTACAGGAAGAGTGATTGGATCGTAGCGCTCTGATACCAATTGTAACAACCCGGAAGGATTCTTGGTTGTTACGGTGAAGTGTTTTGGCAGAAGGATCTGCAGATGAATATTGAGAGAAGGAGAAGAAGAGATTTGGGAGAATAACAGAGGACTTTTAGATGAGCGAGAAACTAGAAAAGGATTTCAGATACATCTCCATTTCATACTGTCATCTACACCGAAATCTATATTTAAACAAATAGAAATAACTAACTTAATAAACTGACTCTGAACACTAACCCATAACCCACTCCTGCATTCCCACGTTGTCCACTCGACAATGACTAATTCAACAAATAGTAAAAAACATGACTCTATTAATGAAGCAACAACTTTGACGTTAACTGACTAAAAGTAAATGTCCTCATAAATTGGCCATAAGGACACTTTCTTCAACTTGGGCATTACACTTGGTTACTGGAACATTCTGCCTCCTTTCCCCTCTGCGTTTCTTCATACCCCATCTCTCTACGAGCTGTTCCGGCAGATATGTAACAATACCCCCTCCATTTTGAAATCCTTGTCCCCAAGGATCATCTAAGAATATTGTTGATATAAGCACACGAACATCCTCCCGTGTTGCTTGCATAATGCCTGCAAGGTGAGTACCATGGACACAACGGTCTGACACAACTTCTATCCAATATGCTCTCCTCGTTTGCTTTAGGCTAGTAGTCCAACCATGCATACATGTCAATAACGTGAATGGTGAGTTACCGCCAGGGTCAAATACAAACAGTACCAGTGACCTAAGCATTATATCAATATGCTTCCAAAGCTTAGGATAGTAGACCAACATCCCAATTCTGAGCTGTAGAGGAGTTATGAGTTTGCTGTAAAGGGGCTCTACTTGTTCCATTGTGTACTGCGTTTGAGCAATTATCTCCATCTTGCATTCTGAATAATCCACAATCATCAATATCCATGTGGATATCATTTCCCTCATCAAGTACCCATCGTAGAAGACTTTCTCAATTCCACTACTTGCCTTCCAAAGTTGATGTCCATTGAGCATACTAGTCAAGACTCCCATATATGAATCCATTCTTAGAATGTCCTTTGAGGATAACATATTAATTGGGATCCTTAAAAGAGCTTTATGAGCATAAGGCCAAGCCACCAAATAAACAAAGATATCCTCATAGTCCTTCATCCTCTTCAAGGAACGAAATACAGGTTCTAAATTCACATCCAGCTTCTCACTTTTCTCTAACTCAGGAAACCCAAGATTAGCAACTCTTGTGGAAAAAGAACAGAAGTAAGACAAAGCTTTAGAACTTCCCTTGCACATGTAATACTCTATTTCACTGACCAATGGTGCTATAGTTTTTGAATTGGTCTTCTCTAAGTCATTCTTCGTGGTGGAAGAAGTAAGGTTGCTATTTAAAGTGTTCCAATTACTTCCACTTAAGATACAACGGGTGACAATTTCCATAAAATCAAGAAGTATATATGAAGGAAATCCAACCATAGCAGCACTAACTTGCACGTGTGAAACAATCATCAAGTCTGTTTTGTTTCTTGTAAGAACAATCTTCTTCAGTCTCCAACTGTTAGCTTCCAGAAAAACAATTCTGACCAGCTGCATCAATGCTCCTGCTTCTTGGGGCTCAAGTACTTTTGATATAAAGCATGTCATAAAGGCCACTGATAGAGTTAAAGCATAAGAACTAACAAGATGTTCTATCTCAGAATGATGATAAGCCATATGTTGCATAATTATACTCAATAAGATTCTCGAGAATTGATCATATAGAACTGTGTCCATCTGAATAACCCAACATGTATTTTTGAGTGCATATAGAAGATAACTGTCAAGTACCAACTCATTCCTATATGTCAGAGCAATATTAACCGCCATCCAGTTCAAATTAAACTTCAGAACACCAGGAATAACTAACATAGTGGATTCTTCATCCAGAATTATCCTCTAAACATAGATTATAATACCAACATTCCTCAATTCCAGTGCACAACTCCAA
>JAOWBN010229208.1:0-12693 GCA_028565015.1 Pinguicula moranensis
AGGCCCAATTCTTTTCTTCTCATCCGGGTTGTTGAATTAATCACGTCCGATAAATTCAACTCAATACAGTTTGGATCTGATCATGAAATTTATTAATCATGTCCCACATAATTAATTTATTATTTTTTAATTTTTCAATTAGAGCAAACCATTAGGATCTATATTTGAATCGGTAATAAATTAATATCCACTAATTTATACATTATAATTGGCATATAGCAATGTATTATTATCATCCGAAACAACATAGATAAATCCTGATCCATTATTATTCTTTGTATTAATTCCTTTGTCTCGTAATATCCATTTAATTAATGTCAAGTGTGGGAATGCGTCATCCTTGATCATTAATTAATTTTTCTTGATGCTCAGTGAATAATTGTTTATAAGTGATTATCTCATAATCACGAATGAATGTTTAACAATCATCCCTGCATCAAGAGGCCCAGGGATATCAACAATCTCGCGGGAAGTGAGATGGACGAATGTATCCTATTGATTATTCGTGACTTCTAGCATGACTCACATATATCCGAAAATTACCTTTATAGCCCTCGATTAAAAGAAGCGTTTGATAATTCCACAAGATATACGTTTGTCATCTAAAATAACGAATCTTAGATAATAGAATAAATACTATTTGACCCTACTGATGACACAAATACGATCCTTACAGTAGGTCAAATTTGGTTATATCCAATAATGTGTACCCCGTACACGTATAACTATGTGATTAAATAGATACCTCATATCAATGATCTGTGAAACATGATCATGCATTAATCCACACTAGTTTTTATTGTCATCTAACGTTCTGAGTTAATGACATAAGACCAGGGATTTGTTGTAGAGTTTCAAGAATTTCTATGGAGTTACACAATTTGAGTCATGAATCTAAATGATCCATATAAACATAAAACTCAAGTAACAAATATATTTTGTTCATGAAGCTAACAAGTGCATCATCAATAAGAATTGATGCTCTAGGTCACTATTCCAACATCTGGAATATTCCCCCAACAATTACTTCCATCAAGTTTGATGGAAAAAATCTGAGCAACATTTGGTGCAAAGAAGTATGCAAGTGTTGATGCCATCAAAACCAACAAACAAAATATACAAGGATATGTACACATTGGCGAAGGGAGGGGGGACCAGGGGGGCCATGGTCCCCCAAATTTTAAAAAAATATTTTATATATAAAAAAATTAATTTTTTGAGTTTTGTCCCTCTGAACATAATAAATTTAGATTCAACATAATGTTTGTATAGCTCAGTTGGTAAAACTGTCAAATTATTTTGTATAGATTTGAGGTTGAATCTCCTTGCTCCATTCTTCAGATTTATTTTGAAAAATCAAAACAAATAAAATGTCTCCAAAATTCAAACCAGTTACCATTCCATATGCATTTTCAACATATTAACCACTACACCATGTTTCATTATGAAACTTTATCAATTCTATTAGAAATTTATATATTTTTGTTAGCTTTTAATATATATTTTTTAAAATTATTTAATATAATTAATTAAATTCCAAATTTTTGAATTTATTTTTATTACAAAAAGTCAATTATCGGTGCAAAATCGTGATTGTCTCTATCATTAGTCAAACGGATTCAACCTGACCCGGCCAACTTTGTCCAAACTAAAAAAATTTGGCCCCCCTTAGTGAAATTCCTGGCTCCGCCCCTGTATGTACGCACAGATTGAAGACTCCCATGAGAATTCACAAGCAATAGGAATGGATTTGTTCATGCGACAGAGAAAAAACAGAGAAGTTCCGTAGAAGGATATCAGATCATCGGATTTCTTCTCAAACAATACACAATCTGATCGAGATTTATTGTATCGATATATGAGCGTGAGAGGATACCATGAAATAAACATAGTTGAATATGCAAGAACTGGGTAAATCTTCATTGATCACACCTCACGACTTTCATCTATTATATAGACAGAGTTCATAATGAAGGAAAAATCTTGAAGGAAACGACGTCTACCTAGACTAAAATTTTAAATCATAATAATCTAGGTGAGAAATAATTGTTCACGTCATTATTACAAATACACAAAACATTATCTCTAATATATACTAGACATCAGGTATGAACTTATCTTCCTTGATCTTTATCATGTCCAACTGAGTTGATAGGTCGCCAAATTGAACAACACTGAACTAGAAATTTGTCCCGATACCAACTTTTATGATTTTATCCCTCTAACTTGTATCTTATCCTCGAAATATTATTGGATGACTTGTAAACAAATCATAATATGTAAGCATCATACTACGTTCAGCCAATGCAAAATTGAAGGTAGTCTCTCTCAACTTTCTTGGACTCACTTTTTCTATTTTATGCTCATCCCTGTTTGAAAATATTTTTTTTTATATTTATTTTTAAAAAATATTTATTTTAAAGCTTGTTTTATTTTAATTTATTTTGGAGTAAAAACAAAAGTGAGTTTTGTGGGTTTCTACTTAGTTGGGCTAATCAACGATATGAGTTTGTAAGATTGAATTAAATCGAGCCCAAATCCAATATCACTTACCTATGGTCAAAAAGTTAAGTAGTAGAGGGTTTGTCCAATAATGAGTTATGTTAAATATATACCTCCACGGTCACATGGTTGTCAAATTTAAGAAATTTTTTAGACTGACTGATTCCCTTTGAGAAATGAAGATTAGTACGACTGTGAGATCCTTGATTTTTTAAACTGTAGAAGATTTAGGAAAATAACCATGTGAGGTAATTTTTGTTTACTTTAATTGTTTTTTTTTATAGGTACTTTAATTGTTGTATTATTTGTGTTTGGGAATACTCTCCAACAAGTACAATCTAATTAATCAAAAACTAGGGTTTCCTTTTTGACAAATAAAAACAAAGAAATGGATCCGCTCGTTCAAACACAAAACCATCATAAGTTATTTTCAAATTATGGAGTTTGTTGATTACGTGGTATAGGAGATCTTAAATCTCTTTTCAAAATCAGAAAAATCATCTTCATTTGTCAATTTATTGGAGAAAAGCGAACCTTGTTTCCCATTTCATTCGTAACCATTCAAAAAGAAAATTCAGGAGTTTAATTTATTTTTTTAACTTCAATTTCTTCCTTCAAAAAACATCGGTAAAATCCTTTTTGAGCCTTCATCAACTTTCTAGTTACTGTAATGGTGATAGGGAAGTGAGGAATATAATTTGTTGCTGCAAGTATCAACTTTCTGTTTGGGCTTTTAAGTCAGCCCATTAGAATTCATAGTTGCCATAGAATGATGGGTTCATTTGAATATATTATTATGCATTTTGGCCTCTGTTAACTCGATTGGGATTGGATTTATTTATTTTTACTAGTTATATTTAATTAATGTGTTGAGCTTCATTTAATTAATTTTGTAAATTCTCAATTACTTATTGGAGTGCAATAATGCACATTTATTTATGGAATTACAAGTGGTTATTACTTATATAATTGAGGAGAGTATGTATTTATTTAATTGATCTACCCTTTTATTTAGTTAAGTAATTGCTTGGTGTTGTAAACTAAATAATCTACAGAGAAGTAAAAGAGAGAAGATTGGAATGATCGTGAAAAGTCTCACGTATATTCTGTTTAGTTCCTCTATATAGAGAGATAAGAACTAGATAAGGACTGCGATTATTAAAGTCTTATCCGTAGAAACGGTCTCAATCATCTACATCTATAACAATATTCTATTTGTTAACAACATATTAATCTGTTTTATACGGGTTACATCATTAAATAAATCTTAAATGACCAAATTGCCCCTTATTGACATGTTTTAAGAATGAGCAGAGAGCCCGAAATGATCCCTTTTAGTTCAAAGCTCTCTTTCTTTCTCATGCATGCACCTTAAATGCTTTGCCCGAAGTTAGAGCCTCAACTCTAACTAAATGTTCTGCCAATAGCAAAGCCTTTAATTAACAATCCCTAGAAAGAGCAACTTAAACATGTGGTCAAATTCTACTTTCACTAAAGCAGTTCTTGCCAATTTTGAAAGATGTAATTGCTCTTTTGAAATTACAATATCAGTGCAGAAGCATCAGACATGACAATAGTTTGGACTAGATCAATTGCAGACGAAGAGAACTCTGCAATGATGTGAAATTGACAGCAAGTAGAAAAAGAGAACAGAATCAATGATCACAAAAAATCACCAGAATAAGTCGGAAAGTAGTCACCCGTTCACTAGTAGAAGCTACTGAATTCGTGTGCATCCAAAACAGATCTAATAGGCTTGCGTCAATTGATGCATACCACAAGTGAGCACATTCATAACAAGGCAATAGAGATCAACTCAATAGAATTTCATACAAATAAAATTCTTAGTTGTGGAATTTCTAAATGAATAGCCACCTGACAGGCCTTTTTCTTCATCAATTTGTTGAAGTTGCTGCTCACAGGTACCTAATACTGGAGAATGTATAGAAAATGCCTTCTTTGGTTTCATGTTCACTATCTTGCAAGTCTCATGATTCAGTGATAGCGAATACCTATGAGAAAGTTGAAATTTCCCCAATTTATAAGGAGTGATTAGTGTAAACCTGCCAATTAGGTCTAGTGAGAAGAGCTCTAGCTTCTCTCTAGAACTTGCATAGAAAAATTCTACCAAACTCACAAAGAACATTCAATCTGTCAAACACTCGCACAATATTACATCTGCTCTGAAGTTCAAGCCAACATTCTGATCTGCACACAACAAGAAGTTGAGGTAAGCAACAACTCCATTCATCTAGCTGACCTCGATCTGAGCCAACTGCTGGCATTTTAGGAAGAGGAAGAGGGCTGGCAAACCGTGCACAAAAATAAGAATACGCCAAAAACAGTGCAAGCTCCACAAGGCAAGGGGAAGAAGGGGCTCTCAAACTACCCTCAAAGGCCAAGAAATGAAATTGTCTCTTACCACATTGCAAACTTCCCAGATACGTGGGTGAAGTAAGACAGAGCTTTTCTTCTCCAAATTTGGATAAATACGAGATGTGCACCTATCAAACTACTCTGATCGCCAAGGCAGGCGATTTGCTTTCATCAGGTATGCCCCAACTAATGTTACCTTCAACCTGGAAAATACTTTACAAGGGAGAATAGTGGGGACTTATCGCTTCCAAGTGAGCCTGATAAGAGGTCAGCAAAGCAAGCAATGCTTCCCGGAAGAGGTGAGATCAAATCTGCAGCCCAACAAATCAAATAGTCCATGGCCATAAGACCCTAACAAACATCCTCGAGCAAAGCTGGACCAGGGGCAATAAAGATGAGATTTGTACCTCAGCCACAGGAGATACAGTGGCTGAAAGAATGCATCATAGGTGAGCTGAAATCACAAAGAGGCGCAGAGAACATAAACCATGCACTGAGGGAAGCAAGAACTGAAATTATTTGGAGACGAATTGCTATGGACTCAGCTGGGTGTAGACCTAATTAGAACGAATCTAATAGTTAAATTAAATATGATAAAGAAATTGTACTTTTGATGCGGAAGCGTATAGAACCGTAATGTTCTGGTTTAGTATATCACGAACACGAACTAGGAGTGTACCAGAATCTCCTTATAATCCACATACTCATATCTCCGCCTTCGCAGATGATAATGCAGCAATTCGAGAGAAACTATATATATGTTTTTGGGTCTCAATACATGATAATAAGAATTGTGATAATGGATTTTATTTTCTCTCTTGACACATTGACTTCTGTTCCCGAACACGTTACACACACTTCACCGCCTAACATCGGCTTCTCCGATGGAGGGTGCGGAGGGGGATCACCCCCCATCTACAAGCAGAGTTTCACTGACGGGGAGCTTAATCCCAGCGCTGGAGGAACCCAATGTTGTGTCTCCGGAGGAGACGAATGCTTCTGTCGTGAGTTCTGATCTCGCAACAGGGGCCCAAACGGACCATATGCAGAAGGTTCCGTTGAGGAACTCAGAAAAAGGTAAAAACGTCAGATGGGTTGATCTGGACCTGGCCAGATCGGAAGGTGTCTCTGTCTTCTTCACTAATTTTATGGCGGAGATTTCAGAAATTGAATTGAGGACTGCCTTTGCGACTCTGGGAACGGTGGAATCCATTTCGGTGCCCAAAAAACTGGATAAAAGTGGGAAAAGGTTTGGATTCGTGAGGTTTACAATTGTGGAAAATATTGACAGCCTCATTAGGGCGTTGAATGACCTAAAGTTCCAAGAGCTGAATTTGAGGGCAAATGTAGTACGTTTCCCAAAGTCGTTGCCGGGACACCAGCGGAAAGTTGAGGCAACAAAGCGACGTGCCCCTGAGCCGGCCCCAAAGTTCAGACATGAAGTACGCCATTTTTCTTTCGATCCGTCGGAAGAAGAAATGGGTTGGCTGAAAAATTGTGTGATTGCGTCTATCAACGGAGTCACCAAGGAGCGAATTTTGAAAGAAATTCGTAGGCGTGAGGGGTTAGAGGGGGTGACAGTGTATCTGCTCCCAGGATCAGAGGTCTTGATTTGTCCGGCGACTGAGGAGGGACTGAAGGTTCTCCTTCGAGATGAGCAACGATGGGGAGAGGTTGATCTGTCGATGGTACACCGCAGGGCACCGTTAGCTGCAGCGCACCCAAATGACAAATGGATAAATCTGAGGGGGGTTCCAGTTGAGTGCTGGTCCAGACGGTTTTTCGCGGAAATGTTGGCTGAAGTTGGACAATTATTACAAATAGAGGAAAAAAGGGTTGAAGAAAGGGACTTCGTGACAGCCCGGATTCAAATTAGGAAGAAGGTGACGGCGGTGCCGGTGCCCTGGTTCTAGGTACAAGTCAGAGGTCAGATGTTTCCGATTCAAATTTGGGAAGAACCATCTCAATGGACTAAAACTCAGGGTCAAAATCTTTTTCCGGCGAGTACTGCGGCGGTGAGAACGGAGTTGGACAAAAACCAGTGGCCGGAGTTGGCACTCCAGAGTAGAGATGGGAGACCGTTACAGGCTCCAAACTCGAGGAACAGTGTGCCCCTACAGGTTAAGGACAATGATGTGACTGTTACTATCCTAAAGGATAAAGGGAAGTTACTGTTATGTTCTGAGCAAGGAGGTGTAGACGTGACGCAGGTAATGCCGGCAGGGATGGACAACCGGCTGGTAGTGGAGGATACTAGTTTTTTCAATACAATAGGAACTGCCCGAATTGAGGAAGGGGAGATATCTGATGAATCCTCACATGATGCTGAGGGTGCCCCTCAGGGGAATATCAACCCTGAAATAGAAAATGGTAGCCCGAGTAGAGAAGTTTTGGTGGAATTGGGGACAGTTGAGAAGGGAACACAAAGGGCAAGGGTGGGAGGTTTGGAGACAGTGGCAATGGCCGAGGTCGCCCAGCAAGAAGATATTTATGTGGAACGATTGCCGAAAGCATATATGCGGAGTAAAAAGGAAAAAAAGGATATTGGGGAGCATGAGGTCTCTGAACAAGGTAAGGAGCTGACAAATGAAAATTCCAAGGGGGAGATTGAGAATGTACAGGAGCTCTGGGAAATGGAAACAAAGGCTGGTGGAAATGTGGAGCAGGATGACTACCAAGGAAGATTTTGGTCTGCGGATGAGGAAGCTGAAGAGATAGAGAAGAGTGTATCAGAGGGAGATGAAGATGAAAGCGCTAGGGAGAAACACCAAAAGGTGTATGATTCTGACTCAGCACATCAAGAAACTATGAAGGGAGACCAGGGGCCTAAAAAGCCTAGTAGGAAATCGAGTAGAACAGCTACAAAGGTAGCCCAAAAGTACAAGTAGGAGATGCCAAACCAGGTGGTTTATTGGAATAGTAGAGGTCTTAGGAAATCCTCAAAGCATATGAGGAACTGGATACCAAATTCTGCTGTTAGCCTTATAGCAATTGCCGAGCCGTTTCATCAGGAAAATAAGATGGGTTGGCTGGCCCAGCAGATACAAATGCCCTACTATGGCCATAACAGGGAGGAAGGGGGTAGGATGTGGATATTCTGGAAGGAGCAAGAAGAATTTATTATCACTCATATTCATGAGCAGGCAGTGACAGGAATTTGGCAACATGAAACTAAGTATTTCCAGGTTACCTTTGTATATGGCAAGTGTACAAAGGTACAGAGAAGGGAGCTCTGGAGGCACTTACAATCGATCCAAACCGCAGACCCGTGGATAGTAATAGGTGACTTTAATGTGGTGCGCAGTAACAGGGAAAAGAGAGGAAGAGCTGATAGACCGATTCCCCCAATGACAGAATTTAACAACTGCATTGACGCTTGTGCATTGGTGGATTTAAAGGCTGCTGGGAATGATCTGTCTTGGTGTAATGGGAGGTTGGGAATGAGTCGCTCTTGGGCTAAATTGGATAGAGTTCTTGTTAATGCTGGATACCTTGATAGGCAAGCAGGGAGCTATTACAGTCTTATGAGGAGACATGAGTCTGACCATTGTCCACTGGTCTTGAGCATGGCAGAGCTAGTTCCTCCTTATGGTAAAAAACATTTCAAGTTTCAAAATATGTGGACACTAAGTGACTCCTTCTTACCTACTGTGAAGATGGTTTGGGATAGTTACAATGGCCGGCCGGGGTTGAGAACCCTGGGATAAAAGCTGAAACTTACAAGAAGTGCCCTCAGGCTATGGAACAAGGATACTTTTGGTAGAGTGGACCAAAAAATCCAGGTACTAGAAAGGAAGATGGAGGCTCTGGAGCTGGGCATGCAAACAACATTTTCTGAGGAGGTGGAAGCAGAATTCTTGTCAACCTCTATGGAACTACAAAATTTGGAAAGGATGGAAAATCAGAGACTGGAACAAATGTCTAAGAAACTATGGTTAAAAGATGGAGATAAGAACTCGAAAATCTTCCACGCTTCACTCAGAGTTAGAAGGAATAAGGCTAGTCTCATCAGATTACAAACTCTTGATGGTGGGTGGGTTGAAGGTACTGAAGCCATTCATAGGGCTGCTACTGAACACTATGAATCATTTCTGACTTCTCAGCCCTTGGTTGAACTTGGACGGCTATTTCCCAAGAAGTTGTCCTCTGAAGATAATATCTGTTTTAGAAGCATTCCCTCGGTGGATGAGATCAAAGCAGCCACTTGGTCTATTCCTGGGAACAGTGCCCCGGGACCTGATGGTTTTGGTTCAGATTTTTTCAAGGAAACGTGGGACATCACAGGCAAGGATCTTGTTGGTCCGGTAGTAGATTTTTTCAGTGGTCAAAGTGTCCCTAGGATGTTTGCTTCGAATTTAATCACTCTAGTCCCTAAGACTGATAAGCCAACAAGCATCTCACAGCTTAGACCTATTAGCCTTTGTACTGTTGTGCATAAGGTGATTGCAAAGGTTTTGGCACAAAGACTCAAGAAGCATATGCCAGATTTGGTAACTGAGGAGCAGGCTGCTTTTGTGGATAGCAGAAGCATCTTTGATAACATTATTCTTGCCCAAGAACTTACTCAATCCCTGAATAGAAAACAGAGAGGAGGGAACGTGATCCTTAAACTTGACATGGAGAAAGCTTATGACAAAGTGAGTTGGCACTTCCTGGAACTAGTTCTCAGAAGCAGGGGCTTTGAAGCTGAGTCTTCTGCTCTGCTCATGAGGTGTGTTAAAGATCAATGGTTTTCCATTCAAATGGCAGGAGTTTCGCTGGGGTTCTTTGAAGCAAAGAAAGGGTTGAGGCAAGGTGACCCCATCTCCCCTTACCTCTTCATTCTTATGCAGGATGTTTTGTCAAGAATGCTCCTAAAAGAATTCGAGTTGGGGAAAATTGGTCAGTTTAGACACCCTATTGGAGCTCCTATAATATCGCACCTGATGTACGCGGATGACATACTTATTTTCTCCCGTGGGGATGTGGGATCCATTAGAGTTATAAACAAAGTTTTGGAAAAGTATTGTGGTATATCAGGGCAGGTGGTTTGTAAGAAAAAATCTGTTGTTTTCCTATCTGCTGACATAGGAGGGGTGAGGAAAAGACTGATTCTTAGGATGACAGTTTTTGATGAAGGAAGGTTCCCAATGACTTACTTGGGGGCACCCTTGCATACGGGCAGATTAACCAGCAGTATGATGGCTCCTCTCTTGGAAAAATTCAGGAGAAAACTAGCAGGCTGGAAAGGAAAAATTTTGTCTCAAGGTGGGAGACTAACCCTTATCAAACATGTGATGAGTGGCCTTCCCATGCACATCATGGCTGTGATGAGAATGCCTAAGGGCACAGTCCGGAAAATTAGGAAAATCTTGGCCAACTTCTTTTGGGGATTCAGGGAAGGAAAGCCAAAAATTCACTGGAGGAAATGGTCTGCACTGTGCAAACCAGTTGCAGAAGGAGGAGTAGGTATTAGGGACATAGTGGAATTACAAAAGGCTATGGGAATGCGATTATGTTTCAGATTGGCCACAGATGAAGGCATTCTTGCTAAATTCTTCAAAGCTAGTTTCTGCAGGAAGGAGCATTTTAATGAGAGACAGGTCAAAAGAAGTGACTCCAGTTTTTGGAAGTATGCTATGGCTATGAAGTCTGAAGTGCTGGAAAATATGCAGATTAGGCTGAAGGGAGGAAACTCTAGTTTTTGGTAGGATAAATGGCTAGAAGGTGGAATCCTGGCAGGTAGAGTTCAGGGCATCACTCACTCTAAGGCTAGGGTGGCAGACCTGGTGACACTGGGCCAGTGGAATAAAGAGAAGCTTCTCCAAATGGTCGGACAGCTAGTTACTGAAGAAATTATGGTTGCTGGGGATCCTAGTGTGCCTAATGCTAAGGATAAAGTTATCTTGAAGCTGGAGCAGAGTGGAAGCTTCTCTTTAAAATCTGCCTGGGAAGTGGTAAGGGAGAAAGGGGAGCATTCCAGAGAAGCTGAAATGATCTGGTGCCACAAATTTCCAATGAAAATGTCTGTATGTGCTTGGAAGGCAATGAATCTCAGCCTTCCTACAGATGAACGGATTGTGAAGAAAGGAGTACACCTTGCCTCGGCGTGCCACTGCTTCAAGTGTTTCTCTTGCAAGGGAACTTTGGAACAGGGCTGCTCAAATGATCAGAAGATCCTTTGGCCTTCCATGCTCCTGAAAGGATAGGATTAACCAGTGGCGAATTATGACATCAAAGAATAGATTTAGAGGTTTTCTTACCACTATTATTCCTGCCACCCTAACTTGGTGTCTTTGGAATTGCAGGTGCAGGGCGAGATTTGAAGACAAGAAACCAAACGTGGAACAACTATGGAGTGAGGCTAAAAGGTACTTTTCCCTAATCTCGGAATCTGCTAACCTCAACTTTTCTGTGCAGATCCATGATGCAGCTCTGATGAGGCAGCTTAACATTCAGCTGAAATGGAAGGTGAGGGATAAACTGACAATTGTGAGATGGACTCGGCCTCCAGCTGGATGGATCAAACTAAACACTGATGGTAGCAGTCAAGGGAATCCTGGTATCTCAGGCTGTGGGAGAATCATGCGGAATGAGAGGGGAGAATGTGTGGCAGCATTTTCTAGCCCCCTTGGCACAATGTCTAACAACGAAGCAGAAATGAGAGCTGCCATTAAAGGTCTCCAACTATGCAGACTCCAAGGATGGAAGAATGTGGTTCTTGAATCAGACTCATTGTTACTCTGTAACTTGATCAATTCACAACACTGCAGCGTGTGGAAACTATGGAATGCCTGGGATGAGTTGTTGACAGAGCTGAAAGTAGTACGTACAGTAGTGAAGCACGAGTTCAGGGAAGGTAATAGTATTGCGGATTACTTGGCAAAACAGGGAGCAAATGGCTGTAATCAGGAGTATTGGCTCAAACAGGATTTGCCTCTTCTGGTTAGAGGAAGAATTAGAACTGAAAAGTGGGGAATCCCTTATGTTAGGATCAATTAATTCTGCTTTTGGGAAGCCATAGTAGGCTTATGAACATGTAATCTGAGACTTTTGTCCCTGCTTTGGGATTTTATTTTAATGAAGTAAGTTTAATTAAAAAAAAATACTGAGACTTACAGGATTTGAAGAGGGCAAATTCCCTATGGCCTATCTGGGAGCCCCGCTGCACACATGCCGCCTCACAAGAACCATGTTCGAACCTATGCTAGATAAATTTAAAAGGAAGATTGCAGGTTGGAAAGGGCAGCTTCTTTCACAGGGTGGCAGGCTTACCCTCATAAGACGTGATTGGAAGGACTTCCCTTGCACATAATGGCTGTAATGAGATTGCCACAAAATGTAAAGGAGATAAGGACAATGCTGACAAATTTTTTCAGGGGACAGAAGGATGAAAAACAAAAGGCCCATTGGAAGAGATGGGATAAGGTGTGTAAACCGGAGGCAGAAGGTGGGGTGGGTATTAGGGACTTGGCTGAACTGCAAAAGGCAATGTCTATGAGATTGTGCTTTAAGCTTCTCACATAGGAGAGCCTAGTAGTTGGCTACCCCTGAAAGCAAAATTCCATATAAAAGAACATTTGTTTGCCCAGGTGCCGAAGCAAGGAGATAGCAGATTCAAGAAGTATGACTAGAAATACTAGAAACTTGATATTTGTATATCTTGAATGAATCTTACAACGTTTTACACCTCAATTTATAGGCCACAAAGCTAAAAACACCTTATGCAAGGTTGGCTAGAGGTTGGCTACTTGTTCCATTTTTCTCACTTGGCTGCTGATTTTCTTCTTTGGCTGCTACATTTGTCAAGATTTGTGGCTTGTTTTGACTCTTTGT
>JAOWBN010229219.1:0-12692 GCA_028565015.1 Pinguicula moranensis
AGAATTTGGCATACGGAAGGTCCGGGCCAAACCAAACCGTCCATTTTCAAAAATGGGCCTCATAACCTGAAACCGTTTCCCACTTTTTTAAACGAGCGAAAAATCGTTTTAACCCGTATCCGTATGTTTTCAAAAAAAAAATAATTAAACTGCTTAGGGTATTCGTTTACCCCATTTAAGATTTGGGGTATCCATTTACACCATTTAAGATTTAGGGTATCCATTTAAATCATTTATAAGTTCACAAGGTTTTTGAGCTTAGGGTCAATAAGTTTTAGGGTTTAGAGTCGTAAACCCTAAAAACCCTAAAACGTATGCCCTAAACCCTAAAATTTATACTCTACGACCTAAAAATTTAAAAATCTAAACCCTAAACCCCAAACCCTAAACCCTACGAACCTTAAACTTAGATTTTTAAGGAATATGTGTCCATTTATGTGTCAACTTATGTGTCCACGGATCCTATTCCTATATATATATATATATATGGGACAGTTCCGTAAACATGATTTTTGATACAAATCGTGACACAGTTTCCTTAAAAGTCTATGTTTAGGGTCCGCAGGATTTAGGGTTTAAATTTTTATATAGGAGACGGTTCCGTTAACATGATTTGTGACACAAATCGTGACACGGTTTCCTTAAAAATCTATGTTTAAGGTCTGTAGGGTTTAGGGTTTGGAGTTTAGGGTTTAGATTTTTAGATATTTAGGTCTTAGATTTATATTATTGGATTTAGGGATTAGGCTTTAGGGATTTACCCATAAATCTTAAAAAAAACTTAAACCCTAAGCCCTAAATCATGTCAACGGAACTGTGTCGCAAATCGTGTCACAAATCCAAAAATGTAAATCCCAAGACATAAATATCTAAAAATTTAAACCCTAAACAGAGATTTTTAAGGAAACTGTGTCACAAATCGTGTTATAAACTTAGGGTATGAAAATAAACTACAAATTACAAACTTATATAAATTTAATTTATGAACTATAAACCTATATAAACATACATGAGCTTATAAACTTAGGGTATAAAGATGAACTATAAATTATAAACTTATATTATAAGTTATAAGTTATAAGTTTAAATTACAAAGGTTTAAACCTATAATGTTGTATTAAATCATAAGTTTATATTCTTATAACTCTAAATCCTAACGGTAACCCTAACCCTTAATTCGCAATATATGTTTAAATTCAAAATAATATATCCGACATGCATAAATTTAAAAGAAAAATATATGATAATTATTTAAACAAAATATGTTGAAATATGATTTTTAATTAATTTGTAATATTATTATATTAAAAATAATTTTCAATTTTTTTATTAATTTTTTAATTTTATTTTAAATTTTAAAATATGATTCTAGCATTATTCTAATAATTATGGGGTTTAAAAAAATTTATAATCAATGAAATAAACGAAAAAATGATAATCATATTATAAAACAAAAAATAATAAATGGTTTAAACGTGCTCCGCCTTTCTGTCCGGACCGAATTTTGTAAGATCTTGCACGCCCGTTTTACTGAATAGTTTAGCCCGGACCACTCTTTTTATAATCGTAAACCGTATCAAATCGCCCATTTTTAAACGGACGGGCACGGAAACTATCCGATCCAAGCTAAAATAGTTTGGATTCATTTTACTCGAACCGAATACTTCTCTCTAATCCGGATAAACTTGCATGATATGATACTATGCAGACGATAATTTTAATAAGATTAACTTGCAATTTATATATTTTTTCCTACCATTACAAATTTCCCAATTGTCACAATTTTCGTGCACAACAATTAAAACCAAAAAAATGTTAACCACGAGTGATTAAAGAAGATAAATATC
Organism: Pinguicula moranensis; assembly: GCA_028565015.1. Taxonomy (NCBI): domain Eukaryota; kingdom Viridiplantae; phylum Streptophyta; class Magnoliopsida; order Lamiales; family Lentibulariaceae; genus Pinguicula; species Pinguicula moranensis. The sequence continues at coordinate 1,848 of JAOWBN010229219.1, forward strand.
CAAAAAGGTTAGATATTATTAGTAATCGAATTATGATGAGAAATAGGGATAGAGAGATTACCGATTGGTAAATTCCAAAATATTATATATTATTATTTATTTTCTTGATTATAATTTTTAAAATATTCGGATATCAATGGTTGTCCAAAAATAAAAAAAAATTAAAATTCGTATTCAAATCCAAAATTGGAACCTTTTTTAGTCGGATATCGAATCTGAATTATCCAAACTATTCGATAAAAATTCGAACGAGTCGAATATGGACTTGGATTTCTGATCTAATATGCACCTACCTCTAGTGGGAATGGGGTCCCTAAATTTATATAAACTTTGAATATTGTGGGAGTAAAGAATACTTATACAAGATATTTTATTCTTAATCCCCACTCAGGGGCGGAGTCAGAAATTTTATTTGGGGGGCAAAAATGTTTTAGTTTAAACATTGTTGGTCGGATCGAATCAGATTGACTAATAATAGAAACAATCATAATTTTGTATCAATAATCGACTTTTTTATAATAAAAATAAATTTAAAAGTTTAGAATATGGTTGATTATTAATCAACTAAAATATTAAACTATAAAAAATAATTATTTTAAAAAATTATAAATATATATATATATATTAAAAGCTAACGAAAATACATAAAATTCTAATAGAATTAATAAATTTTGTCTATGTAATGTAGTATAGTTTGTCAATAGGTCAAATTTTAATGGAATGGGTAAGGGTTCGAATCCTCCTTGCATCTTGTTTCTTTAGATTTTTCATAAAAAGAGCTTTTAGATTGCAATAGGATTTAAACCCCACACCTTTTGTGTTGGTAGCATGAAGTAATCAAGATTTTTCTATCAACAAATTAGGTATCATGGTTTATTGTCATGGCACAATTGATATTTTTTTAAAGTCTTGAAAGGAATGGAGTTAAGAAATAGGACTGAAATTTCGATTTTAGATTCATATATTTTTGGGACTATGTGGTTGATATTTTTTATCTGAAATTTTGATTATTTTATTAATTATGTGACTTGCGCCTAAAAAAATTACATCTAGTGTTTACATCAGTTCAAGCATCTATATGTTGTTGATGTTTTGGCCAGTTTGTTTTATCTTTTGGTCGTTGTGGTATGATGTATTACAGGTTCGAAGAATTTCAGCCACCGTGGACAACTTCTGGAAGCTCAATGATGGCAGCAAAACCAACAAACGCTTGGGACAACGTGGAAGGCGCCGTATGCACAAGATTCCACCTGAGACAACGCCTTCAATGGAGTGTATTTCAGTTATTGCTTGTCTGTTTACTTTTCCAAGTTTTAGGCATGCCTGTTTGTGCCAACCACCGTGTTTAATGATATAAACCGGATTGCTTCTATAAGTAAAATGGCAAAACAATCTCTAGAGGCAGATTTTGAATGAATTAAGTTTCGATTACATCTAATAATTTTGTAGAATTCTTGTCTTCTTTCTTTCCTACATAAATTACAGAGAAGTTCCACCAACTTTCTATTCCAAGAACAGAGCATCCCTTGCAATGCTCACCAGCGATTGAATCGGTTTGTATCAAAGATAGGCACCGTGCCTCCAAAGCGACCAACCTAGCCCAACCCCAATGGCCTCTTGAGGTTCGTAAGAGGAACAGCTAGGCTGAAATTAGAGATGCGCTAGAGTAATTTTTCGAGCCGTGCCTTGCACCCTTGTTTGAGGACATTTACACATGATTTGAAATAATACAGATTGGTAGCCGCGGCCATTCACCGCGCAAGAATGAGAAAGAGTCATGCAATCCATTTGGGGAAGATGAAGACTCTGAGACCCCTATGGCCATTTTGTAGAACCATCGCTAGGCAGCGGTTATATGCACGGAACTCCTAGAGTTTCACGACCATCTCCATCCAAAAGAGTTTGTGGAATAGCTACACATTGTGGAACATATTTTTGATCTAAAAAATGCTCTCCCATTGCGATACTTTTGTGCTACCGCGCACTCGCTTGGTGGTATAAGTTGAAGTTGGCACCACAACAGTTAGACAAGTCCAAAATTTTCACCTGGGACAAGATGAAGAAATAGCTCTGCATTGCCTTCCTACCCGAAAATTTCCAAAGAGTACTCAATCAGCGCTTACAGGGCCTATGCCAGGGCACCGAATTGGTCGACGATTACAATACTGAATTCTATGACCTTATCGCTCAAGCTGACCTAATGGAGTTCTAGGATCAACTAGTGGGAAGGTATATTCGTGGATTGTGAGTGCAAATTTAGGAGATATAAACTTCTTCGACCCACTGACGATTGCAGAGGCTTATCAGAGAGTCTTAATTTTGGAAACACAGTTGTGACGCTCTTCGCACACCAACTTTGGGCTTAAAACCACGCCAAAGGATCTCGCCCCACTGTTGCAGTCCGTGGTCAAAAAAACTCTAGGGAGCGGTGTGCATTTTTTCAAATGTGGAGATATTAGGCATAAATAGATAGAGTGCCAACGAGAAGGAAAGAGAACGCTAATGGCCAACACTGAAGATTACACCCCGTGACACGAAGCCTTCAATGTCTTGAACAATCCCGTGTATGATGACATGCCGGAGGAAATAGTACAAGAAGATGTAGGAATCAGCCTGGTCGTGCACCACGCCTATCTGGCTACGCGTGCTAAAGTGAAGACCGGCGGCGCCATTTCATTCCACTTGCACGATTGATGGTAAGATCTGCATATTTTTCATTGACAGTGGTAGCTATGAAAATGTGGTATTCCGTGAAGTCGTAGCCAAGCTCGGAACTCACATTGAAGTACACCCCTGCTCGTATAAACTCGGGTGGTTGAAAAGAGATAGTGAACTTACTGTGAAAGACAGATCCCTTATTTCTTTCTCGATCTACAAGCGCTAACAAGACTCTGTGAGGTGTGATGTCATTGAAATGAATTCCTGTACATTCTTTTAAGGCGGCCTTGGCAGTTCGACCACAAGGCAATTCATGACGGCCGCCTCAACACCTAGAGCTTCATGTGTTGATGGTGTAAAAATAATTGTGACCCTTAGTCACCTAGAAAAGTTGAAAACTGAGGAAGTTCCAAGCCTGCTCAACCTAACTCGCGGTGCGCAAGAACTTCAAGTTGTTGAGTTTGCATACATCCCCGTAGGGAAGGGTTTAACCTAGATCCAATCTTACGGTCCCCCAAGCTTGTTGTATTCACCACTAGGTATACGATCATGGGTTAGCATGTCCCATACATGATTACCAACATCAAAAAGTACCTTCCTTCATTCAACATTAGCTCGATCTTAGTACTTCACATTGTTCTTTGTGATTGTTTGTCCTACATGTTCATGAATACCATGAAGGTGATCAGCCATCTCTTTAGCTTTAGGGTTGTAACGTTCCACAAGATGAATGGATGCCAAGTCAAGGACACCTGATGGATTCTATCCATACACCACTTCAAATGGGCTAAAACCCGAGGTCCTATTCTTAGACTGGTTGTATGCGAACTTGCTTGAGATAGAGCCATGTCTCACTACTTTGGTTTAGATCCTGCCGAACATCTCACGTTACCCAAACTTCTATTAACTACCTCGATTTATCCATGAATTTGGGAGTGGTAGGCACTACTGAAATTAAGATTGGTCCCCATCTTCCCCCCCATAAGCTTCTCCAAAAGAAGTTAATGAATGTGCCATCTTGATCAGAAGTGATTGACCTTGGCACACCGTGTAAGAGAGCAACCTCCTTTAAGTATAAGTGGGCAATCCTCACCACATCCATGGCCTTTCTACATGCCGCAAAATGTGCCATTTGGAGAACTGGTCAACCACAACAAGTATAGAGTCTGCGGCCTGTTGAGTACGGGGTAAACCCAAAACAAAGTCCATTGTTATATCAAGCCTTGGTGCTTTGGGTGTAGGCAATAGAATATAAAATCCTGCATTTGTTAGGGCCTCCTAAGATGATTGGCATATGAAGCAACTCTTCACAAACTTGGCCACATCACTACTCATCTTTGGCCAATAAATGTTGGCCGAAGCCAATGTCATTGTCTTGTTTTTTCCAAAGTGCCCTTCATTGTGAAGTTCACTCACAATGTGTTGCCTCCACGAATAATCTGAGATGCACAATTGCAAACTACGAAATAAATAACCATCAAGCAAAAAATATAATTAAGGTTTTGTCCGTAGGCTATGTTGTTGCATTTATAAATGCACAAAGTCGAACAAGTAATAAAGTGAATAAATCGAGTGTCGAACCACGAGGATTGTAGAAATAAGGACCAACTTTAGCTAATTTGCATACAATTTGGACGAACAACAGTTGGTTTAAATACTACTCTACAAACAGAGACATGAATGGAATTTAAACTAAATAATTCTTTTCGGTATTTTTTGATTTAATGGATACAAATTAAAGGATAACGTCTTTTGACTAGTGTTCTAGGGCAATGACTTCACCTCTACATGCATTTGTACGGACTTAGATTCTTGGTTTAGTGATTAGACTTAATGCTTAGTTGTCCACCGGATTTCTTCCTTTAAACATTGATCTCTCTTAGCTCTTCTCATGCGATACATAGGCATCCATCTCTCAAATTTCATGTCTAAACGTATCAAGAATTTCCACATCAAAAAATCCTCTCTTAATAGGGTCGCACTCATCTCTCGAATATCGTGCGACCTACCAAAAGGCTTGAGACTCATGAAACCCGCACATGGTGGCATCTTTCCCATGAACACTCATCTCTCGAATTTCGTGTTCAAGATACTTGAGGTTGGGTTTACCATTTTCTAGCTAAGTTTTCATCTCCCAAATTTTGAACAAGCTTAAGTACTACCACATGATCATCAATCACATGCTAGTTTGAAATGAAGTGCAATAAAACCAAGCAACATAAACATTTCATCTAACAATTGAACATTCAAAATCATTCCACACAAAATACACATAGGAGCTACATCATGTCCTCGAATAGGGGTTTAGCTCACTGTCGGAACACAAGCTTCCCGAGGATAACAAAGATAGAGGCCATAGTCCAGAAACTCCCTTGGCTTGGATGTTGAGTTTGTAAAAGCTCGTTCTTCCTCTACGGTCTTCACCTATTGTTGCTCCGCTCTTAGAGATCCAAAAGTGTGTGAATGGATGGATTCTTCCCTTTTTGTTACCGTGAGTTGTTGGCTTCTATGAGAAGTCATCGGCATATATTTTTCTCCTTAGTAAGGGCAGATTCGTCCATCCAATACTTCTTCTTCACATAGGGTTTTATTCACTTTCCCATCAAAATGACCGGAAGGTATTACAATTGGGGTTGCAACCTATATGAAAGTGGAGCTGTGGCATTACGACAATGGTCATTTCTCTATGTTTTTTGCACTCGCATGATATACCTGTTTACTCCTTGCAATAAATGAGAAATGAATATGAAAACGCGTGTTTATTGATAAAAAAAAGTGGGAAGGTTCAAGCATAAAGGGCAGTTATAAATTGGAATAAACTGGATTTATCAGGATACCTCTTGCAAAAACATCCCGAAAGATGGATCATCCAAGTACATCTCCCTTAAGATTTCGAATCCAACAACCTCGACTCTCATGGTTGTAAGAAAGTAGGTGTGTTGGCTCAATGCATCAGCAATACTATTGAGGCTTCCAGATTGGTACCTCAAGGAGAAGGTGAACTCCTCCAAATTAGTTACCCACATGGCATGTCTCCTATTCAACTTTTGCTGGCCATTGATGTATTTTAGTGTTTCATGGTCCATGAAAAGGATGAAGTCCTTTTGCACCAAGTAATGCTTCCAATGCTTCAATGTTTGAATGTTGTCATAAAACTCCAAATCATACATTGAATAGTTCTTCTTGGACCCTTAAAACTTTTCACTAAAGAAGGTACCAGGATGCCCATCTTTTCTCAACATGCCACCATTGCCAACTCCGGACGCATCACAATTAACCTCGAACATCTTATCAAAGTTTGGGATAGCTAAGACAGGTGTCTTAGTCATCCTTTGCTTTACTAATTGGAAGTTAGCCTCGGCCTCATCAGACCGCATAAACTCACATCCCTTCAAGCATTAAATAGTGGGGCAGTCAAGGAGCTGAAGTCCTTGATGAATCGGCGATAGAATGAAGTCAATCCGTTAAAACTCCTTACATCATGAATGATCTGGGGTCTCGACCACTCCACAATAGCCTCTACCTTTGCTTGATCTGCGTGCATACCATTAATAGACACCACAAATCCAAGAAAAGACACAAAAGTAGTGAAAAAGATTCATTTCTTCTTATTGACAAACAAGATCTCTTTTCTCAAAGTTTCAAAAATCACACAAAGATGCTCAAAGTGTGATTGCATATTTGGGCAATAAATGAGGATATCATCAAAATATACCATGACAAAACTCCCCATGTAAGGCCTCACAACTTGATGTATGAATCTCATGAATGTACTTGAGGCATTGGATAGTCCAAATGGCATGACCATCAACTCATACAACCCATGAGGTGTTTGAACGTCGTCTTCCACTTATCTTCGGGATTGATTTGGATCTCATGGTAGACACTCTTAAATCAATTTTAGAGAAGACATTAGACCGATTAGTCGATCCAATATATCATCAAGACATGAGATAGGAAACTTGTACTTCACGGTGATTCGGTTAATGGCTCATCTATCCATACACATACGCCAATATCCATCCTTCTTTGATACGAGCAAACCAGGAATCGTACAAGGGTTCATGCTCCCTCAAATGTAGCCACGGTCAAGTAACTCCTCAATCTATTTTTGCAATTCCTTGGCCTCCTTTGGACTAAGGGGGTAGGTTGGTCAGTTGGGCAAGCTTGATCCAAGAACAAAATCAATTTGATGTTGGATGTGCCCCATGGGAGGTAATCTGGGTGGTATTTCCTTGGGCATCAAGTCCACAAACTCTGCTAACAACCTTTGCAACTCCATGGGAGGATTTGCATCTTACTTGGCCGAAAGGTTCTTATGGGCATCAAAGCATACAAAAACCCCTATTCTTTCAATTCATCAATAAACCTGGACATGGAAAAGAAGGTTAGTATTCTTTTTTACCAGGGTAGGAATAGGTCCTTCCCGGTGTTGTGCCAACACAACTTTCTTCCCTTTGATGCTAAGGAAATAAGTGTTCTTTCTCCCATCATGCATCACACGGTCATATTGTCACGGTCTCCCCAGCAACAAGTGACAAACATCCATGCTCACAACGTCGCACCATGCATTGTCAAAGTAATTCTTGCAAATGGAAAATGAAACAAAGCAACGTTTGTTAATTGTTACCTCGTTGCCTTTGTTTAGCCAAAACGGTTTGTATGGCTTGGAGTGGCCTTCAATCTTCGAAATCAACTTTTGGACAACCCTCTCATCTGTCACATCCTTGCAACTCCCACTATCAATGATCACTTTACATACCTTGCCATTAATGGTGCAAGCTGGGTAGTAAATATTTATCCTCAACCAATCATCATCAGTCTCGTCTTTGGGTGTAAAAAGGCTCTATCGAACCACCAAAGTCTCACTGTCAGCTCCATATAACACATCATCCATTTCTTCATCATCTTTATCATACAATGGATCCTTCATCTTGTCATCTCCATTATTCTCCTCAATCAACAAATTCTTCCCTTTTGAGCTCGTGAGCTTCCTACACTCATTGCATTTGTGTCCCTGTTCACCACAATGAAAACACTTAATAGTGTTAGTGTTGCCTTGTAGTGGTCTTTGGCTATGAATTGAATCCTGAGTTGGCATTCTCGGTTGCCTCATTGAGGCTGAATAGTTCGGGTACTTTTGGTATGGGTCCATGGCCTTCAGCTTTGCTGCTTCTCAAAAACCAAGACATGTTAATAGGCCTCAGAAACTTCCCATATGGATTGTAGGATCAACACATCTTGAATGGAATGGCGTAAGCCTCCAATTACTTTTCAAACTCAGATAAGTCATTCTGGGCAATTAATTGGTAGAATTCTTTTGTGTATTCCTCGACATTTCCCATGCATTGTCTCAACATATAAAGGCATTTCTATAAGGATTGAGTGTAGCCCAAAGGAAGGAAGTGACTCATCATCATTTTCATTATCTTCTCCCAATTAGTGATCTTGGTTTGGCCTTGCTTCTCTCACGAGCGTCTGGTTTGCTCCCACCAAGCAGAAGCACAACCTTTGAGCTTGATGGCAACAAGTTTCACCTTCACATCATTAGGGACTTCTTTGTATTCAAAAATACATTCCACTTTATTGATCCAATCCACAAATCATTCGTCTTGCAACGTCCCACAAAACTCAGGTAAATCATCTTCAAAACCAAAAGTTCTAAGATGTTCTTCACGTTCATGGCGTCTTTGGCCTCAAGCATGGCATGCATTATAGAAAATGGAGTCAGAATCATGACTATAAACATCATGATCCCCATAGCTTTGCGCTGTCAGGCGTTGGGTTAGCTCTGCTACTTGTCTTTGCAAATAATAGATCAACTCATCTCTTACATCACGAGCTTGGGATGGTCCGTCTCCATTAGTACCATGATGACCTCGACAGAATCCTCCAGCCATTTGATGATAGAAAACGTCCATGAAGGTTGGCTCTGATACTAATCGATGTCGGGCTAGTATAGTGATTACACTAGGGGCGGCGGATCAAGAATGCAAGGAGGAAGAAAGAGGGTGAAAACCCAAGATACACCGGGAGATTCAATCTCAAAGGCAAGTAGTTTGTTTGTATAATATTCAATGTGTGTCTATTGCTAACAACTCGAGCGATATAAATTCAAAACAAACCATTCAAACACAAATGTCTAGACTAAAAATAAGGAAGTTGGACTAACATACCTTGACCAAATTTTAAGCTAACTTATCCAACTATACTTGACTCCAAATAGATGGGATTTAAGGCCCTGTTTTGCGCAACCTTCTTAAAATTATAATCCAATTATAAGCACATTTTTTCAAAAAATAACTCTTCATTTTTTCAAAAAAAGTTACTATAATCCAATTATAAGCTTAAGAGTGTCTGCGCAAAACACCCCTTACATAAGTATGATCTTTAAGTGAGATAATTAAAAGGCCGCTACCCAACTAAATTAACGAGCTACATTAATTATTGAGACCAACAATGACATGGTAATGGTGCTGAATTTTCATTTTTCGTTTAGATGCGTTTTTTTTGACGATTTCTTCAAATCAACCTTGAGCTTAAAATAAATAAACGTTATGTTTGGCTGTTTTAAATCAACTTTTATTTTTAATTTTATAGTTAAGCTGCCAAAAAGTATTTTATGGTGAAGTTGTTAAATAAGAGCGTGTTTGAAACAGCTTTTAAAAAATTGCTTTTGCCTTTTCCACAATAGAAGCTATTGGGTGTTTGATTTTGCAGCTTCTACTTTGGCCTGTTTGTAAAAAAGCCAAGAAAAGTTCAAAAGCCAGGAGTTGTGAGAGAGTGACTTCTAAGAGATGTTTGTAAGTTCTTGTGTTGCTAACTTTTTAAAAAGTTTTTTGAAAAAAGAAGTTTTTATGAAAAAATTAGAAAGTATTTGCAAAATATGTTTTACTACAACAAAAGTCACAAATATAGTGTTTCCAGATTATTATCTCAAAAGCTACTTTTCTTAACTTATAAATGGAAAATCATAAAAATGTCCTCGAATTAAGTTTTTTGGAATATTGAATTATTCATAAGGTTAAGAATGTCTGAAATTTAAATTTTTAAATAATTATAAAATTGTTACTGTCAAAATCACTCCAAAAGCTACCCCATAGATGCTTTTGACTTTTGGGCTTTTTTTTACTTCTCCACCACCAAAAACCAAAAGCCAAACGCAAAAGTCAAAATCGCAAACACTCCAAATAAACTTTTTCACCGCCCAAAGCCAAAAAGTACTTTTAAGTGGAATTGGCAAACACCCCATAGAATGGCTTCTGAGCGATAGCATTTTTTTTAAATTAAATTAAACTTTAAATCATCCAAGCTTCATACTGCCTTGCCCCTTGGCAAATAGTTGAGAGAAAATTTCAAATAGGGTTCTTGGCTACTGGGTTTTGGCGCCCCGATTTTCTTTATTTTCATGAGTTAGGGGAAAGGAAGTGCTTTCAAAATAATATTTGCAAACACAATATTTTTAACTTTTTCTACACAAAATATTTTTTTTATAAACACACACAAACTTCTTTACAAAGTTCATTTTTTTTTAACTATCTCCACTCAAAGTCCTTCTCCAAAAGTAAAAGTTTTCGCAAAAATTGCCTAAGTCTTTGATTTTTTTTTTTTATATATAAATTGACCTCCCACCCCACCCACAAAAGAATATATAAAAAAAAATTAAGAATTTTGTCAAATACTAGAGTAAAATTCTCTAAGTTATTTTAAATAATTTTTTTATTAGATCAAATTCTGGGCATGGCCCAACCTGTTTGCTCGTACTTTAGCACATGAAGCCCAAATAAAAAACGATGTAAAATGTAGGATCTGTTATGGAATGAATGCCACAACGACTTTGGCAACGGATGCAAATAGAACATTTATTTCAAATAGTATTGAATATCAAATTGAATAGTGTTGAATAGAGTAAAATTTGAAAAGATTATACATGTGACGTGTGAAGGAAATGAATGTATCTGTAATTCCTTCCACTTGTATAAATATATACATATGTTGGCTGAAAATGCAGAAGAGAACGAGAGAAGAAATAATAGAATAAAATTTTGATTTTCTTTGGAGATTCATTTGCCCCTACTTACAATATTTCTTGCTTTGTTTACATAGTTTGTTAATTAGTTCATAACACGTTATCAGCACGACTCTACTACTGGGCTACTAGCATTCTTGTTGAGATAAAGTTAATTA
>JAOWBN010229229.1:0-12692 GCA_028565015.1 Pinguicula moranensis
TGCCTGCGTAGCATGAAGGATGAGACTGATAATTGTTCTGAACAGTCGCTTCAGTGGGTCTGAAATGAGACTTCAAGAAAGTTAAATGTGAGGTATCTAGTTCTTCATAAATAAAGCTTAAAGGCCGAACGTATAGGATAAAAGATTCTGTGTCATTTATCAAAGGCTACAGTTTGCATGGCATCAACCTGTGACATGCCCACCTCAGTGGGAGTCATGTCATGACACACATGTCATATTGTGTGTGCTACAGAACGACCACGATGATAATGGTAAAAAGAATCCTCTGTTTACCATTGTGCGATCACATGGACTTTGTCGGTCCAACAATACTTTACTCTTTGACTTACAGCCATGACTTGAAGTCAAGGTTTGATGGTGCTACTTTAGTATGTCATTCAAGGGCTAAAGGTCTCATACGGTCCAGTGGACCATGCTAGGAAAGCACTCGAATTGATAAGAATAGTCATTAGTCATAAGGAACAATCTGTCCTGCTCACGAAATATTTGCCGGCCGGCGGTTATATTTCATATGTAATCAAATATAATAGCAATATAATAGCTTAAGGGATACATAGCTATCGGTGATACAGAGAGGATTTGGGGTACAACCAACTTTGAAAGTGTCATGTTAATTAGGTGATAACTTAATATGACACTATTAGTTACAATAAGGTCGCACGAACCATTTCTCGTATGAAACAAGAGAAGACTTACAAGTTAGATGCACGATAATATACGGTATATGTGGCCGAGTGTTTACGTGTGCTAAAGACGTGGAATAATACGGCCTACGAGGCCGAGTGGGAGCTGTTGAATTAAATATATTAATTCATTTAATTAATTAAACCTAAAGCCCACTTAACCACAAGCCCGTATAACTACCCAGTTAAATCTCTATACAAAGGCTACGTGCCTACAAAGATTATACACAACTTTCAAAACTCTCATGCATTGAGAAACCAGAAATAATAAGTTTTCTTTTGGCTTGTTTCTAATCACCCTCGGGGAGGAGATTTGGTTCATGGATATCAAATGGACTTTTATACCCCCTTCAACGAGATCAACTTAGTCCAGGAGACTACGATCCAGATACACTTCCGCATTAATCAGGTATCAAATATATGTTTGTATTTAAATTCGTTATTCTGTTTTAGATATGTTCTAATTACGATCCACAATGGTCACCGGAGATAAATTTACTAGGATAAGCAAAGGTACCTACATAAAAATGATCATCAAAACATTAGCATGGAAACAAAGGAGGCAATGAAGCGACTGAGGAAATCAAGTGTACCCTGCATGGACATGGTTGCACAAAACATGGAATACAAAGTCCATCGCAGTGCCGTTTGAAGAAAGATTTACAGAAAAATTCTGTACAAAATAACAACTACTGACAGGCAGTATCAAGGAAAACATCACTTACGGAAATGAAAGGGCAATTGATCAAGAGATATAATCATCCGCTGAGCTAGAAAATGCTGCAAAGCTTATTGATAAACTAAACTCGGGTTCTTTCTCCTCTCCTTCCAGTATTTTAGCTACTACTAAGAAGAGTGTGTCCTTTACTCGAGTTCATTTTTATGCAGGCTTTGGACACCATAGTTGGTGAACATGGGACTCAGCTATCAGGCGGACAAAAGCAAAGAATCGCCATAGCAAGAGCAATTCTAAAATGAATATTTCTTTTGGACAAGGCAACAAGTGCCATGGATGCAGAACATGATCATGATCAATAGAACAACCATTATCGTTCTCATTGTTTGACCACAGTTAGAAACGCAAACATGATTGCTAGTCATTCACAATGGAAAAATAGTGGAACAAGGTGAGAAGGAAAAAAAATCTGTATTAAGATGAATACAAGCTCAATTCAATGTCTAAGAATTAACGTATATATTTATCTAATGACTAATTTGCAATCAGGTACGCATTCTGAACTGCTCGAGGATCCTGAAAGCACATATTCTCAGCTGATACGCTTGCAAGAAGCGCTTAAAGATGATGACGAACCTGTTGAATATTAATGATAATAAAGAAAACCATGATTCTAGGGATTTGTCATCCCCAAATCATGGAGAAGATCAGAAGAAGATATGAATTCCAATTTGTCAAACCAACCAAACCTACCTTGTATTTACTGTTATACCAAATGTAATATAGAAATTTTTATCTATAAAAATAGTCGAATATCATACGGTGAAATCATTGAAGATTTCACCACTTCTTGGTATCTTCATTCAACTTGTTGCAATTCTTGCAAACTTTTTCAATCTTTCTTCAACCTGCTGCAATTCTTGCACACTTTCATGGTATCAGAGCATTTGGTTTACGACTGTTTACAAGTCCAATAATATTTGCTTCTGTTTGGTGATTCCATGTTTGCCTTCCTGATTTTTGCTGCTTGTTGACTCTTTCGGTTCTATTACTACTCTTCGGTTGTGATTAGAAGACTCGAGTGTGTGGATTGTGTTTGTTGTTGGGAATACAACTGCACATCTGTCCAGTGCCAGTGGGGTTTTTTGTCATTCACCTACACAGAAACATTCTTGTTCAATTTCAGAAAAACAATCCATGGTTGCGACCCAATTCACGGCTCCAAGCCTTTCTTCAGTTATAATTAGGAAATGTGATGGGATCAACTATCTTGTTTGGTCCTCCCAGATCTGCTCTATCATGCGAAGCAATGAATTGATGAGTATTTTTGGTGGCTCAGAGAAAACTCCGGCCAAATTTCTGCCTGCAGCCGCTGCTCCTACAGAAGGTGGAGGGATTCAGAAATAGAATCCTGCGTTTCTTGATTGGTATAAATGGGATTAATATTGTCTGTTGTGGATCAATTCTACACTTACTGATCACATTCTCCACCATGTTTTTCACCTCAAACAATCAGCAGAAGTGTGGGAATACCTGTTGCACAAATTTGGAGGCAAATCCAAAACAGAGATCTTTAATCTACGCCGGCGTCTCCAGACACTGTCACAAGGAACAAAATCTTGTTCCGATTATGTTGATTCCGCCAAGAAAATTGCTGTTGAACTCCATGTAACCGGTGTCGACGTCCCGAAAGATGACCTCATCTACTATGTTGCTGGGGGTTTAAACCCATAGTTTGATCTATTTGTTGCACAGATCAATCTATTTCGGGATGAGAAGGGAATTGAATTTGAGAGATTTGAGAAAGCCTTACAGTCTTATTCCGGCAAGATCTCGAAGGGAACTCCTAAGGCTGTTGCTGCTTTCTTTAGTCGGAATCTCTCTTCTCGGACAGGGCAACAGAATTCACGTGGGCCGTATATTAATTCTTTTGGAAATAGGCCGTTAACTCGACAACCAAGCCATCAATCTAATTCTGTTAGTGGGCCACAACAATATGTTAGAAATAATGGGCCCATATTAATTCTTCTGGAAATGGGCCGTTAGTTCAACAACCAGGCCATCAATCTAATTCTGTTCATGGGCCACAACAATATATTAGAATAATGGCCCACAATTTGGACATAGAGCTAATTCGGCCGATCAGTAATATGTTATAAATAATGGCCCACAACCAACATAGAGTTGCTGTGACTAATTGAGCCGATCAGCAATCGGGTTGTGGCAGAGGATAATAGTCCAATGGACCTTGGTTAAAAGGTCGTACTAATTCCTCTCCACGAGACCATCTAATGATTCAGGCCTGTCTGATGATCTTGTGAGATGTCAGATATGTGGCTGCCTTTTCATACTGCATTGGATTGCTATCAAAGAATGAATTTTGCATACCAAGGGCATCATTCCCCTTCTCAAGTTACTGCTATGACTGCCCAAACCAATCTAGATATTGATGATAGTGTCTGGTTCATTGACAGCGGAGCTAATCACCATATTACTAACTAATCTACTTCTCTTTTGCAGCAGCAACCCTATTCTAGGTCTGATATCACAATTGTTTGCAATGGTTAAGGTTTTCAGATTCTGAACACTGACTCCCTATCCATCCATTCATCATTTTGTCCCCTTAAAATGTCTCGTGTTCTCCATTGTCCTACTGCAACTGCTAATCTACTTTCACATATCAATTTTGTGTCGATAATCACTGTTACTTTATTCTTACTGACTCTAGTTATTTTATCAAGGACAACAAGACGGGGCAAACGTTGTGGAAGGGGCCCAGTAAAGGTGGTATGTACCCAGTCAAGATTGAAGCCAACTCTTAATTCATTAAACATGCCTTAGGACATGCTTCACCAGTTAAGTTGGTACACAACCTAATTTTTCAGTTTGGCATACACGCCTAGGACATGCTTCACCAGTTATTGTTCATTGCCTTATTAGTCAGTCTCATTTTTTTGCTCTAGTGATAATCTTGAGTCAGTTTGTGAGCCTTGCCAGCTTGGTAAGAGCAAGCAACTTCCGTTTGAGTCATTGAGTAATGTCAGCACACATCCATTAGAACTTGTTCATTATGATGTATGGTATACTTCAGTTTATTCAACTAAATATTTTTGTTATTATGTAATTTTTATCGATGACTCTACGAGGTTTACCTGGTTATGTCCTTTTAAGGCAAATTTAGATGTATTTGAGACTTTTCTTACATTTAAGGCTTTAGTTGAAAATCAATTATCAACTAAAATTAAATCATTTTAAACTGATGGTGGTGGGAAATTCTGTTATAACAAGTTTAAAAGTTTCCTTAACAAAATTGGAATCTTCCATCGTATATCATGCCCCCACACTCCCCAACAAAATGGCCTAGCAGAGAGAAACATTGTCACATTGTGGAAATGGGTTTGACTCTACTAGCTCAGTCTCATTTATCTACTAGTTTTTGGGTTGAAGCATGTTCCACTGTAGTTTTTATCTCCTTAATCGTCTTCCTATGGTTTTGTTAAGTCATCTTAGTCCATTTGAGAAATTGTTTAAAACTAAACCTGATTATTCAAAATTTTGATCGTTTAGGTGAGCCTATTATCCTCTTCTTTGTCCTTATAATACTCATAAACTCATGTTTAGGAGCTCAAAGTGCATTTTCATAGGGTATAGTTCACATCATTCCGGGTATAAGTGCTACGATCCTACTTCCAGACCACATATCTTTCTCGGCATGTTATTTTGTATGAAATTGTGTTCCCTGCTATATTGGACATTCTACTTGAACTATTCCAACGGTAGCAACTGCCCCTGACTCCCCAGGTACTTCTTATCCCTTCCTAAATCCATTTATTCCTGCATCTTTGGTCCATCGCCTGACATAGGTACCTCAATGGATACAACTACCGTGCATAATGCTCCAGAATTTATCTCATCTGTACCTGAGTCATCATCATTGTCTTCTCAGCCGACTTCTTCATCAGCTCAATCACCTAGAGATACAATCTCCAACATTAACCCAAGTTTTGATATAACCACTATCGATACCATCACTGCACCAGAGACTGACACATCAGTGCCTTGTTCCTCCACTACCATGGTCACACGGTCTTATACAGGTTCTAGTCATCCCAAACAATTTCATGATTATCACCTCTACTATGCTACTCGACATCCTCTCCGTGCTTTTGTTAGTGTTCAGATTCTTCGTGAACCTACCACTGACCTGCAGGCTGCAACTTCCCCAGAATGGAAAAATGCTATGAAGGAGGAGTTTGATGCTTTAGTAGCCAATAATACATGGTCTCTCTATCCGCGACCACCTAAACATCATGTCATGCAGTGTCGATGGGTGTATAAAATTAAACATCTGATGGTTCTATTGGTCGGTACAAGGTTTGGTTGGTTGCACGCGGCTTTGAACAGGAGTATGGACTTGACTTCACTGAGACATTCAGCCCTGTGGTCAAAATGGCTTCACTCTTTGGGTTTTTCTTACTATTGTTGTTCACTTAGACTAGTAGATTCGGCAGCTTGATGTGTTTATTGCATTTCTTAATGGTGACCTTGATGAATTTGTTTACATGGAATAACCTCCTAGCTTTATATATCAGCAACATCCTGACTATGTTTATTCTCTTCACAAAGCTCTCAATGCCCTTAACGAAGCACCTCGTGCTTGGTATGTTCGTCTATCACAGACCTTGTTGATTTGGGCTTTATATGTTCGTCTGACTCATCTATTTTCATGTTTCATGCTGATGATGTTCAACTATTCCTACCCGTCTATGTTGATGATATCCTAGTCACTGGATCTTCTGAAGATGCCATTGCTACTCTTATTAATAGTCTTCAGGGCACATTTCGACTACGTGATCTAGGGGAACTTGGATATTTTCTTGGTCTTGAGGCTGTTCGAGATTCTACTGGTCCTCATATTGAGAGTAAATATATCTCGGGTCTTTTAGATCAAACCAAGATGCTTGGTTCCAAGCCTCTTCCCGCTCCATCTTCTTCTAGTTCTAACTTGAGTAGATCTTATGTCTCCCCCTTGGTCCATCTGATGTTACACTATACAGGCAGCTAGTCGAGACATGACAATATTGCACACTCTTCCGTCCTGGCATCGCCTTTCCTGTAAATAAACTATGTTAGCATCTACATAATCCCACTGTTGCCAATTGGAGTGCTGCCAAGTGTGTTTTGTGCTATTTAAAAGGAACTCTTGATCTCGCCCTATGGTACACTGCTGGCTCATTACAACTCCAGGCATATTGTGATTCGGATTGGGCCTGTGATCCCATTGATTGTCGGTCCACCACAGATTTTGGCATATTCTTGGGATTTTGTCTTATCTCTTGGTCAGCCAAGAAGCAATCTGTTGTCTATAGGTCGAGTACTGAAGCTGAATATCGAGCAATGACCATTACAACAGCCAAATTATATTGGATTTGCATGCTATTTTGAGATCTACAGATCCCACTTGTTGATTGTCCAACCCTTTGTTGTGATAACATTGGTGCTTTAGCTCTTGCTTATAATCCAGTGTTTCATGCTATGACAAAACACATTGAGGTAGAATATCATTTCATTCGTGAGAATGTACTCAACAAGGATATTGTCATTCAACATCTCAGTATTCATGACCAGGTGGCTGATATCTTTACCAAAGGCCTTGGTATCTCCAGATTTCAGTTTCTTCATGCCAAGCTCATGTTGGCTTTTCCTCCTATTCACTTGGTGGAGGTTGTTAATGATAATAAAGAAAACCATGATTCTAGGGATTTGTCATCCCCAAATCATGGAGAAGATCCGAAGAACATATGAATTCCAATTTGTCAAACCAACCAAACCTACCTTGTATTTACTCTTATACCAAATGTAATATACAAATTGTATCTATAAAAATAGTCCAATATCATACAATGAAATCATTGAAGATTTCACCACTTCTTGGCATCTTCATTCAACTTGTTGCAATTCTTGCACACTTTTTCAATCCTTCTTCAACCTGCTGCAAATCTTGCACACTTTAATGAAGAGCTTGAGAAATATAATAGAGACAATAGAGAATACAACGTGCAATCGAGAAACAAATACTCAATTCTACGTCAAATGAACCGTCGATCCTCCAGGATTAGAAGTGGAAGCCGCAATTCATTGTCCATCAATTTTGACATGATGAGGGGTCACAGTGTTGCAGCGGATTACAGAGATTTGGAGTGGATTACATCAGATTATGCTGCATATGGGATTCCCTGTAATATAGACATGCTGGATTAAGGAGCTGCTCAATTCTGCAACCACATCTATCCTCATCAACGGAAGCCCAACTACTGAATTTCAACCAAAGAGAGGACTTCGGCAAGGGGATCCACTCTCCCCCTTCCTATATTTATTAGCTGCAGAGGGTCTTTCATGCATGATTCAAAGAGCAGCAAATATACACATACTGTCAGGTATTAGAATAGGTGCAGATGGCCTCAAGCTAACCCACCTCCGATTTGCTGATGACACACTTCTATTCGGAGAGGCTTCATGGAGCACAATCAAATTATTCAAGGCCATACTACTTAACTTTGAACTTGTCTCCGATCTGAGGGTTAACTTCAGCAAAAGCAGTTTTATTTGAATCAATACATCATCCAAAACTATCTAGGAAATGGCAGCCTTCTTGGGTTGCAAAACTGATAGTCTGCAATTCAACTACTTAGGACTACCATTAGGAGCCAATCCCAGGAAAAAGAAATATGGAAGCCAGTCATTGAGAAGTACAACAAGACACTAAATCAGTGGCAGAATCGGCACATATCCAGTGGTGGGAAATTGACACTCTTAAACTCTGTTCTTGCAGCGTTACCAGCACACTTTCTAGGCTACTTCAAAGCCCCTGTGACTGTAATTAACAAACTGAACTCGATCATGAGAGAGTTTTTCTAGGGCAGCAACAAGGACAGAAGAAAGATATGCTGGGTTGCCTGGAAAAAGGGCATCTCTCCAGTTGAAAAAGGGGCCTTGGAGTTAAAAATCTACAAACTTTCTACACGGCTATGCTTGGGAAATGGTGTCACAAATTCTCTCAGAGGAAAAAAGTCTAGCAAAAGATATCCTGCGATCTAAATATGGACATAGAGGTATCCTCTCCATAGGAGGGTTAAAAGAGTTGCGACTACCTACAAATACTTTGACCAGAAGATCAGGCACATCACAAGTATTCTCTTGGTGGAAGAACTTGCAAGAAATTGTTAACACTATCCAACTCAGACATATAGCTAAACTCAGCATGGGAAACGGTGCCAACATCCAATTATGGATTGATTCATGGCATCAACTCTCCCCCTTTTCAGAAAGATACCCAAGGCTGTACAGAATCACCACTAATCCAGTAGCTCACATATGGAACAACGGATACTGGAACAACAATGTCTGGATATGGCATATCCCATGGCAAAGACCGCTTTTGGAATTTGAAGAATCTGATCAAACAGATTTGCGCAATTCTGTGCAAGGCATAGCCCATATAGAACAAAAGATAGACAAATACATTTTTTAGGGAGACAAGAATGGAGATTACATGATCTCATATGCTTATTTAAGGATCTTACACACTTTCCCAACACACTACTCCATAGAAGAAGCAGCTCTCCCACAGAGGTTTTGGAACAAGATAACCCCCCAAAAAATAATGGTATTTGGTTGGAATCCATTCCAAGAAAGCCTACCAGTGAAAACAGTTTTGAGGCACAGGAATATCATATCAGATGGCCAACCCCTTGCATGTACCCTATGCCAATCAGGTACTGAAGGTGAATCTATTACTCATTTTTTCTCTAACTGTTCAGTCTCTGTGTAGACCTGGAAAGAAATCTATTCATGGCTATGGAATGATTTGGGAAATATACACAAAACGTATAGCAAACACCTACATTTACAGAATTTTGTGTTGTCCGACCACATGGTGTAAACCCCTGTGCTTGGAAGTCAATTTGGCTATCCACATCAGGGCAGGTCTGGAAACAGAGAGACAAAAAACACTTCCAAGCAGAGGCGACCATCACTTTAAAGATTACTCAAATCCTACAACAATCCACATGACTTTGGTTAAAGACTAAAAGAACAAACCACTTGTTTCCTTACAATTTGGTTGATGATTCAGTTCCCAGTAATGTGCATGAGATTTCATATGTGAAAAGAACAACATCAACAGGATTCCATGCAGGTGGCAGAACGATACAACCAGGAGAAAGAGCGCTTGGCATTACAGTTTGCTATGCTCTTATACCTCGGTTTACTGCCTACCTGATCATTATGGTACATGTCTTATCAAATTATTTCTGTTTGGTACAGGTAGGAACAAGAGACATCAAACCATGATGAAGGTATCATATGCAGACACCATTGCAGACCATGAGACAGAAACTGCATCAGCACCTTACACATGGTCATAATAATTCTAGATATTGCTACTTCAATCCTAGAACATTATAACATCACAACCGAACATCAGAATCAACATTCCAGAGAAAAACTACATCACTCTCAATCTCAGAAAGCTTCCAGTCATGCAGGCAAAGCTGTGTACCAGCCCAGAGTTGTATTCTAAACGTTATAGGTGAGCTGTGTACTGCCAATAGGACAATAAGTTGACAGCTACGACCCTTGGCAAGCAACAAAATAATAGATACGACCAATGGATTGATATGTGGACAGTAAAACATCTGCTGCCCATATTCTAAAGTCTTTGGTGAGCTTTGTACCATCAGAGGATGATAAGTTTATAGCTTTGAACCTTGACAAGTAATAAAATAATAGATATAGGCCACCTGCTTAGCAGAGGAGAATAGAGATCACTGATATAGCTTTTAGTCTGGTGGTTGGTAGAATGTATCAAGAGCGGTCTGTGCTCTTATCAGTTGGATGCTTTTCTGTAAATATTTATTTTAATGAAATTTTGCTTCAAAAAAAAAAGATTTGGAGTTTGTGGATTCTGATGGAGAAGAGGATAACCATCCAAAATATCACTAAGACGACTCATTGCTCTCAAGAAGCCAGAGGTGCCAGGTTTAGTAGTGGGAGCTCTGCCTGCAATCCTCAATGACCCAATCATTCCATTTGTTGGCATCCTAGTCTACTTTGTCATTAAAACGTTTTACGAGCCTCCACATAAGTTAAGGTAGGATTCAAAGTTCTAGGCCTTGATGTTTTTCGTTCTTAGTGCTGTGTCGTTGATCGTGTATCCATTGAGGACATATTTCTTTTGCATAGTTGGTTACAGATCAGGAGAATCTAAATGATGTGTTTTGAGGAGGCGGTGAACATGGAGATCGGTTGGTTTGATAAACCAGAGAACTCAAGTAGAGTCATTGGGGCGATGCTTTCCGCTGATGCTTTTTTTTGAAGTGGTGCTTCAAAAGCATGTCGGAGTAAGGATTATGGGTCGGGTTCTTTTAGGCAAAATATTGTCGCCTTCATCACCTGTCTGAGAGGAGCAGTACCTATTCAAATTCGAGATTCTAGAAAGTAGCCATGAGTATGAAAGACAAAGTGGTGGAGAACATCAAAATAATCATTAAGAGTGGAAATTCTTCATTCTTGTTCGATAGATGGCTGGCGCCCTGGACGTGCAAGTGTAAGATGTATCAAACCAAGGGGCTACAATCATCGAATTCACATCCAACGAACAATGGTATTCAATGGCTCTGATGCAGCATGTTGGAATAGATCTATCTGAACAAATACTCAGCACCAATCCACCAAGACCGCATGAAAGCGAGGACGTGATGATATGAAAGCCTTATCCGAATGGAAAATAAACCATCAATTCTTCCTAGGAAACATTCAGAAGCAGAGCCAATTCACTTCCGGCAACAAACATACTACGGTGTAAAGGACTCCCTCCGAAGATGTCTGCGTCTAGAAGGCATGGTATAATAGTCTCCCCACTGATGACAACCTGGTCAGAAATTGGGTGCATCTTGCCTCCGCTTGCCACTGTTGTGATGCACGAGAACAAGAAACTATGGAGCATGTGGTTTCTAACAGCACACTAGCCGTTGAGTTGCGGAACAAAGTCGTGGATCTCTTTGGGGTCCAATTTGCTAGCCCCTCTTCGTGGAAAAATAGAATATTCCAATGGAGATTGATGGCTCGTCGCTTTGGTTTGCAGGGAGTTCTTTATGTTTTAATTCCTGGTATCCTAACGTGGTACTTTTGGTTATGCAGGTACAAGGCGCGATTTGAGGGAACCAAAGCCTCTGGCTATCACACATGGAGAGAAGTCAAGATCTTGCTCAGTTCCATCACTAATACTGCGAATCTTTTTCTTAAACTGCAGGTCCAGGATCACCAATTGATTACTCAACTCAACATAGCAGTGAGACGGCGAGAGCAAAATAAAGTTACAGTGATTTACTGGACAAGACCACCATGCGGTTGGATCAAACTAAATATAGACGGCAGCTGCCTCGGAAATCCGAGATTATTCGGGGGTGGAGGAATGATATGAGATGACAAAGGAGAGTTTCATGCAACCTTTTCAAAGCGCTTTGGCATTGGAAATAACAACGCAATAGAGTTACACGCGGCAACGGAGGGCATCAAGATATGCAAGCAAATAGGGTGACATAATATAATTTTAGAATCAGACTCCATGCTAGTTGTGGGTTGGATCACACAATACAATTGTCACCCATGCTTTCTATGAGACTTCTGGGAGGAGTTCAACGAAGTATAGGCAGGTATGAGGATTCAGGTTGTTGCCAATTTTGCATCAGCAATGGCATTGCTGACTGCCTAGCAAAGTAAGGCGCGACGGGCTCTTCTAAAAGATTATGGAGCTGTCACCTACTCCCAAAACCAGCGATTGGAATGCTTCATCTTGAAAAATAGTGGATTCCATCTATTGGGATTCACAAGATTTAAGCCAATGAACTAGCAACCCTGTATTGGTTTCGAAGGCATAATTTGGGAATTGTAAAATGGCCAATGGGAAAACACTAGAAATGTTTCTCTTATACGAATCATAATTGAGGCGTGCGGAGTGAGACCTGCGGCTGACGGTTGAACTTTAGACTTTGGTGATGTCTTCATTGATGAGGCGTGCGTTCATTTATTGTGCCAACACTCCCCTCAAGATGGGTGAAAGATATCAACTAAGTCCATCTTGTTACAAAGTCTCTCAAAGTCTAGGGAATTAAAACCTTTAGTCAACACATCAACAACTTGTTCTTTGGTGACAATATGACTTAGTTCCAACAGCCTGCTATTTAATTTTTCTTTGATGAAGAACCTATCAATTTTTACATGCTTGGTTCTATCATGTTGTACTGGGTTGT
>JAOWBN010229240.1:0-12691 GCA_028565015.1 Pinguicula moranensis
AATAACTCTTCATTTTTTCAAAAAAAGTTATTATAATCCAATTATAAGCATAATAGGGTTTGCGCAAAACACCCCCTCTTCTCTTTCCCTCACAAAAAGTAACAAGTAATACGTCCATCAATTTTTTTGAATATTTTTAATATTTTATTTTTTATATTTATAATAATATTTTTTTTTAAAAAGCACAAGTTCTCCAGAAAACATATTATGTATTTTAAATAGTTATACAGTTGTATAAGTTATAAAAAAAAATAGACTAATTGTATAAAAATACTTAACTTAATTTAATAGAAAAAGATTTTTCTACACGTTTACTACTCCTAAATTATTTACATTACTGAAAGAAATTTAGTCCTTAAAATTTTTTTGAGCCCGTTCTAAATTCATCATTGATAAAATCTACATCATTTTGGTGCATTTGTTGGTCTGGTTTCCAACCCGGGAGAAAGAGGAAGAGAAAGAGGAATCAAATGCTTGTTCTCCTTACGCGAAACCTAGTACTAAAGATTCAGATTCACAGACACTGTTTGATGCAAAATCGAGTTTACAACTAGCCAGATTGTTACACTTTGTTAAACCATTGAAAAGATTCAGAACTACTAGTAGCATCCGGAAGGAAGGGTCCCTTGTCGAATTCATGGGTAGTTTGTGTTGAACATAATCAAAAAAAATTAATGGTTTATTGCAAAAGAAAAAATAACAATCTAACATAGAAAAATTATGTAAGAATTACATAAACTTCAACTTTTTTCACCGTTAAATGAAATAAGAGGATTCGAAGAATTATGAGGCCTTTGAAACTCATAGTTTCCTAAAAACAGATTTGTCCTCTCCTAGGTTTGAGATTCACGAGTGTCTGTCTCCAAGGATACAATGGATACAAGTTGATATGTACAACATTTGCAATACGATTCTGATGAACTCTAACGGTATCTTTCTTCAATCACCGATTGAATGATTCACAAAATACTCCACGAAAAGAAAAGAAAATGCTAGACTTAATTTTTTTGGTGTGTTTTTCACTGAAGAGGGGATCCACCATTTTATAAAGATTTTGTATGAGCATTAGAGATTTTTTTACCTATTGAACTTCTCCATTATCTATACTAATTTGGTGGGTTAATGGCACAACTCTCCATTTTTTTCACTAACTTAACGGGTAACGAGAGAAAACTTTTCCTCTCCATATTCTTCATCAATTCTCATTCCTTGGTAACATATTAATAAAATATATTATTATTTTCCAGCAATCCCCCACATGAATGAAATTGATCCTATACACGAACTCAGTACGTCGTGATAGAAATCTTCGGTCAATAAATGCATAGGATAGGTAGGTTTCACCCCTTGAACCTTTCCTTATGAGATTATATTAACTTTACTAGTTGATAGTATATGTGAGTCCTTGAACTGTTTTGTCATTGTGTAAACGTGTAATAGAATTCACATAGATATCTTCCTGATACCGTTTTATTTCTCATGTTTTATGTTCATTTTGGCCCTGAAAATACACCTGATTTTGCGAGAGTTTTTGAAGAATTGAGCCCCCACAATTCTCTTTCGAAGCGGTCCATTTTCTCTCTCACATAGGTTATCACTTTATTAAGAGTAACATGCATTACTCTGCTCGAATTCCCGAAGGATCATTAAAAACAAATATGTTTAGCCTCTTCCTACGGGTTTCACTGTTTCATCATATGAATAGGCAGGGGTTTACCTCCTCAGTGAAGCACCAAGTTTGTTACAATTAGGTTCTCCCTTTGAACCTAGATCTTAAGATCTCCAGTCAACTAGGTTGGATTTTCTTTGTATCGGCCTTATTTTATATTGGGCTTAGATCCCATTACTCTCGATATCTTTTCAACTTGATCTGTATTTAACTATTTGGTTAGCGAATCCGCAATGTTATCCTTTAATCTTACAAAGTCAATAGTGAAAACTCTAGTTGAGATCAATTGTCTAACGGAGTTGTGTCGACGGTGCATATATTTCAACTTGCCATTGTATATGATATTCTTTGTTCTACTAATTGTAGATTGATTATCGCAATATATGCATATTACTGGCACAAGTTTAGGCCAATCTGGAATATCCTTCAGGAAATTTCGTAGTCATTCTGCCTCTCACTACATTTATCCTATGCTACAAACTTAGGTTTCATCGTTGATCTAGTTATTACAGTTTGTTTCGAGGATTTCCATGGAGCTGTTCCACCTCCAACAGTGAAAACATATCCACTAGTAGTTTTAGAGTCTTGTATATCAGAGATTCAGATTGTATTGGTGTATCCTTCTAAGAGAACACGATCTCTGTTATAATGCAGCTCATAGTCACGTATATATCTCATACAAATCAAATAGACCGATTTATTCCCTATGATTTTACACTTGTTGATAATTACAAATTACTCATTTTGGTAATTTTTATTGAAAAAATGACATGATTTTCACTTAAGTTGTTTTATGAATTTGTAGAAAAATTCATTGAAGAAAAAAGATTTTGGGTCATTTTCATTCCACCATTCTCTAATGCATAAGAAAAATTGGGTCTAGCATTCAAAATGGACAAAAAATGTTGATTAGCCCAATAAGAAGAAAAAAAAACTAGTCCTTTGCGGGGGAAAAAAAGCAGGGAAGGGTTTAAAAAAGGGGGATTGAAGAAGCTGATTGAGGACAAAATGGTTGGCGACGGAAAGAAAAACAAGAAGCTCAAGAAACAATAAAAAGAAGGGAAAAAGAGGGAAAGAAGAAAGTTGTGCAAGAAAATTATGGGGAAAAAAAGAGAACATAAAAAGTGAAGAAGAGGAGCCGCAGATTGAGAAGAAGCAGATCTGAACTTCCAAATAGAAAGGCAGCCGCAGGAGAAATAAATTGTTGTAGATTAAAACTTGGATTGGATTGCTTTTTTAATGGAGTTTTCTGAATTCTTAAGTTTTAATTATGCTGTCATTGTTTAAGTTAATGTGGTGGTGTTCCAAATTATATATGTATAGCTAAATTATTGTTATACTCCTAAGTTGACAGATGGGTGACTGATTTTGTGGAAATAAATGTGAGTTCATATTTTGGGTTATTTGTGATTAGTCTCTTTGACAAGCTAAACTAGTGAATGCATATAGTTTATTCTGGCCAATTAAATTATGTGATAATACATAATATTGGTTAACTCTTTATTACCATATTGTGCGATAACTGTCAAGAGGAACTTATACTTAGATATAAGGTAGATAAAAAGTGAATTATTGCACTTAATTGTTAATGTGAAGACGCACTTAAATTAGTCTCATGTTTACTTTGACATTAAGTGTAGGAAGATACAGTTAGGTTAGTTGAAACTTGACTAGGTATAACTCGACAGAGAGAGTTGGCTAACAATTGTAGGAGTACTTGACATAGGAAGCTAGAGCGTAAAAGTATCATCCATAATCAGTTTAACCTTGTCATTTAAACTTGCATAAATTGAGATAATTGACATCACCCTAGTCATACTTAGGAGTATTACTTAATCCTTGTCTGTTTTCTTGTCAAGTGTTTAGAAATCCATTTTTAGTTAACTCATTCTTAGTGAAGTTAAAATGCATTTCTTCTTTTATATCAGGTCTTTAATTAAAAATCCAAAAATAAATTTTATCTTTGTATGTTCATTTGTGTTAATTGTGTGGATAATAATTTAGGTAGTCATGCTTGAATCAACTCTTTACACCAAACACTTCCTGTGGGATTCAACCTTATTTTCACTTACACAACTACACATGTATGCTTGCAGTAAAATAAGTATTTTTAGGTAATTTAACTTGGTTTGTGCTTAAATTCGTTATACCTAAAAAAACCATCAAGTCATTCTGCCTCTTCACTGCATTTATGCAATGCTACAAACTTAGATTTCATCATGGATCTGGTTATTACAGTTTGTTTCGAGAATTTCCATGGAACTGTTCCACCTCCAACAGTGAAGACATCCAATAGTAGTTTTAGAGTCTTGTATATCATATATCTAGCTTACATTAGTATATCCTTCTAAAACAACATGATCTTTGCTATAATGCAGCTCACAGTCACGTGTATATCTTAATTACCTCAGTACTCTAGTGATTGCTTTCCAGTGATCACTTACAAGATTATTCGTGAATTTGTTCAATACATCGACAGTATAGGCAATGTCTGGTCTTGTACAGCTCATCAGATACATAAGACTGCCTATCACTCTAGCATATTCTACTTGAGCAATACTCTCTCCTTTATTCTTTGACATAGGTTGACTTATGTTAATTGGAGTTCTAGAAGAATTAGAATCATCTTTATTGAATTTGTCGAGAATCTTGTCCACATAGTGCGACTGGCTCAAGATGATACTATTTAGCGATCGTATAATTTTAATCCCTAAATTTACATTTGCTAAATTCATATCTTTCATATCAAATATTGAGTTCAACATGTCTTTGGTAGATTTTATCATTCGATCATTAGTGCCGACAATTATTATATCATCTATATACAGATATAAGATCATATATCCTTGTTTGTAATTTTCACGTAGACACACTTGTCAGACTCGTTGATTTTGTACTCATTTTTCATCATGACATGGTCAAATTTCTCATGCCGTTGTTTGGGTGCCTGTTTAAGTCCGTACAAGGACTTTACCAATTTACATACTTTCTTTTCTTGTCTAGGAGCCACATAACTCTCAGGTTGTTCAATGTAAATTTCTTCGTCAAGATCTCCATTAAGAATAACAGTCTTTACGTCCATTTGATGGACTTTGAGACTGTGCAATGCGACGATTGTCAAAATCAATATTATCAAATTTATTCTTGACACGGGAGAATAAGAATCAAAACAATTAAAGCATTCTTGTTGCTTATATCCGTTGATTACAATCTGGCTTTATACTTATCGATTGTTACATTTGGTTTCATTTTTCGTTTGAAAACCCATTTGGCCCCTAATGGTTTACATCTAGAAGGAAAATCCATCAGTTCTCAAGTATGATTATACATGATAGAATCAATTTCACTCTTTATGACTTTTTTTTCAAAAAGGATAATCTGTGGAGCTTATAGCTTCCTTGTAAGTTCGAGGTTCACCCTCGATTATGTAGGTCAGAAAATTTGGCCCAAAAGATGTTTCTATCATTGCCCTTTTACTACGTTTGGGTTCTTCCTCAACGTTTTCAAGTTCTTCTTGATCTTGAATAATCTCATCCGAGCCTCGTTTCGTAGAGCTTGGTTCAGATTCCTTGGATTTGTATGGAAATACATGTTCAAAGAATGAAGCACTCCTTGATTTCATTATCGTATTCTTGTGAATATCAGATTCATGCACAAGAAACGGATATGCACTGTTGTGATGTGTGTACCCAATGAAAAAACAATCAATCATTTTTGCTTATAAAGAGGGCAGTGACTTCGTGAATAATACCATGTTAAGTACAAAATGCACCAAATAGTTCAACATATTCACCACCATGGTCGCATCTAACCATCTTAATTTTCTAATTAAGTTGGTTTTCTACCTTTTGCTTATAAAGAGTAAATTTTTTTATAGTTTCATCTTTACTTTTCATCAGATATACATAACAATATTTTGTATTGCCATCGATTAATGTAATAAAATATTTATTCTCACATCTTGTTTGAATAAATTTCAAATCACGTACATTGGTATAAATTAACTCAAGGGGTTCAGTCCTTCTTTCAACTGATTAGAATGATGGCCTTGTCAACTTTGGCTCAACACAAGTTTCATATTTGCGTTTGGAATCTATATTAAACTTTGGTATGTGGTTTAAGTTAATTAATCTATGCAAAACATCATAATTAACATATCCTAATCTACTGTGCCATAGATTAAAAGACTCAAACATGTAAACAGAAGCAGTGTTAGTTTTATTAATATTATTAGAAGGGTTTTATAACAGCCATTATATTTATCTTCCACATGCTATTAGTACATACATTGCATTTTCCAATAAATACACCTTATTTGGACAAAAGAACCTTGTGGGATTCAAACACCATCTTGAGTCCATGTCCAGTCAATAGCGTTCCATAAATTAGATTCATTCTTAGCTCCCTCTTTTCCTGAAGTCATCTTAGATACACGATTCTATGCCCTTCAATCTCATTGGTAGAACGATTTCCCATATAGACCTTCCAACTTTCATAGGCAAGTCAGAGAAAGCAGACTTGTTTGCACATATATGTTTGGTGGCTCCAGTGTCTAGATATCATGCTTTGAGATTGATATTCATCATATTGACTTCAGATACCACAATAAATAGATCTATGTCAGATTCATCTCTCGTGATGGTATCCACAACATTGACATCATTCTTTTCCTTGCCCTCATTCTTTTTTGGCAACCTACAATCAGACAAATTGTACCCTGTCTTGTTAAAATTATAACATTTTCCAAGAAACTTTTGTTTTTTAATCAATCCTCCTTTAAGTCCCATTTTGACCCATGCACAAACTTCTTACTCTTGCCTCTTTCATGTTCTACTATATTTGCTTTAGCAACATTCATGTCAACAGCATCAAAAGTTTTTTTCTTGTTATTTTCTTCAATGCAAAGTCTAAGAATCAGATCTTCCAATAGCATTTCCTTCATTCTGAGCTTCAAATAATTCTTAAAGTTTATCCACGAAGGAGATAACTTCTCAATTATTATAGTTACTTGAAAGGATTCACTAAGGATCATTCTTTATGCCAACATTCCAAGAATGATCAACTGAAGTTTTTGGACTTGACTCACAACATTTTTTGTGTCCACCATCTTGAAATATAAGAACTGAGCAGTCAAAAAATCCTTGGCATTTGCATCTTCAATTTTATACTTGTGGTCCAAAGCATCCCACAATTGCTTTATTGTCTTCTTTATGTTATACACAGCGTACAAGATCAAACAAGTCATTCAAGATGTAATTCCTTCAAAGAAATTCAGAATGCCTCCAAGCATTTATTGCAGTTAAATTCATTCTCTCTTATAGCAGAAGGATTCTCTTCCAAGATCTCGTAAGATTCAGTATAGTAAGATAGAACAACATTTTCTGTTGTCACGTCTTAAAGTTGGCCCCTTAAATTTTTCTGATTTCTCATTGTGGCTCATAGGGACAAATGTAACCTGAGGAACCACTGGAAATCTCGAAACCGGTGTTATCACGGGACCATTCTTTCTCTGCGATTTTCCAAGAGTAGTAACAACATTATGGGTTCCAACTTACATAAGTAGAAGCGAGGAGGAGCCTTCAGAAATTACAGACACACCATTATTTTCAGACATTTCTGAAATTCAAGAAACTTATAAGTTATTAACCTTGAAAAACAAAAAACAGAAAATATTAATCACAATATTGTGAATAATAAATGCAATATTTTGAATAAATATTCTTAATAATAACACAACATTCTGAATAATAAACGCAATATTTTGAATAAATATTCTGAATAATAAATATTATTTTAAAAAATATTCTAAATAATAAAATATTCTGAATTATATTTTTAACACATATACATCATGATCAACGGATAATATATGAAACAAAATATGTTCAACTTTTCCATTAATGTGATAATCGAACAAATATAAAATCATATCTAAGATATATTGGCTCTATTTTCGACAATCAAACTGTCAGTTTCAAACAAACAAGAAATCTATTTTAATATTGTTAAACATAATTAAAAAGATTAGCAATTTATTACAAAAGAAGAAATAAACAATCAGACAGAGGAAAAATTCTATAAGAATTACATAAATTTTAACATTTCATCGTTTAATGAAACAAGAGGATTCGAAGAACTCTGAGGCGTGTGAAACTCATGATTTCTTGAAACAAATTCGTCCTCCCCTAGATGCTTTGACATTCACGAGTGTCTGTCTCCCAAGATACAACGGATACGAGTTGATACGCACAATACTTGCAACATAACTCTGGCGAACTCTAACGGTATCTTTCTTCAATTACCAATTAAAGAACTCAAAATATACTCCAAGAAAATAGAATAAAATTCTAAACTCAAACTATTGTGTATGTGTCACTTAAGAGGGGATTCATTATTTATAGAGATTTTGGATGAGTGTTAGAGATTTTTCACTCATTGAACTTCTTCATTATCTCCACTAACTTAGGGCATATTTTTATACCCATAATGATTTTCTCCGTTTGCTTCTCATTTTACTTCTCCTTTTGGTTCTATTTCTCCTTTTAATTTTGTATATTTTGAGTTTTTGGTAAAATTATGAAAAATTGAAAAAGTTATTGAAAAAGTATTTGCAGTCAAATTTCGTAAGTTGATTAAATAGTGTTTGTAGTTAAATTTGATAAAATAACTTTAATTTACTTACGAAATTGCCATTATAAGTAGAAATAGAAAAAAAAATCCCTACCTACTTCTGAAAAAAGGTGTTTTGGTTGGAAAAAAAAGAGAAGTAGAAGAAGAAGTGAAGTTTCAAAACACTGTTTTTGAAATAATATGAAGAAAAAAAAGAGAATGAAAAAATTAATCTGAAAAATAAGTGATACAAAACATGCTCTGAATGGGCTAATGACATAATTATACATTTTTTTCAACTAACTTAGGGGGGTTTTGTGCAGCCTTCTTATGCTTATAATTGGCTTATAAGAATCTTTTTTCAATAAAATGATGAGTAATTTTTTGAAAAAATGTGCTTATAATCCAATTATAATTTTAAAAAGGTTGCACAAAACATGGATTTAATGGGATGATGACAATTTAATAATTGAACACTTTTCCTCTATTCTGGGTCAATTCATCCCTAATAACATATTATTAAAATATATTATTATTTGACAGTTTGTAATTTGAGAAACTTTAGTTTCCACGAAGTGAAAACTTCAACAAGCAACTTTCGCCAAGGTTAGCTATCTCGATACAGTCTGTTGTATTATCCTCGAATCTGCACAGAAAACATTCCTGATCCTTAGCATTTGCATGTTTTTTCTTGTTAACAGAATGCTTGATTGGGAGGGGGGGCGCTATGCAGAGGTGTATAGAGGGTGTTTGCAGGGAGGGCAGATTTTCGCGATCAAGCGATTGATGGGGAGGTCTGTCGATGAAAGGATAAGCGATTTTCTTTCGGAACTTGGGATAATGGCACATGGGAATCATCCAAATACAGCTAAATTGTTAGGCTATGGAGTTGAAGGTGGGATGTGCTTTGTTCTTGAGTTTTCGCCACTGGGAAACTTGGTTTCAATGCTTCACGGCAAGTGCATGAATCTAAGAATCGATTATGCACAAGTTTAACTTGGCACGTGAAGTCTAATCGTGAGTTCGAGTGCTAACTGGT
The DNA here is from genome assembly GCA_028565015.1 of Pinguicula moranensis. Classification (NCBI taxonomy): domain Eukaryota; kingdom Viridiplantae; phylum Streptophyta; class Magnoliopsida; order Lamiales; family Lentibulariaceae; genus Pinguicula; species Pinguicula moranensis. Next base: position 9,318 of record JAOWBN010229240.1, read on the forward strand.
ACTAAATTAATTTATCAATTTCAAGCAGGTTCCATTGAGAAGGTGTCAATGTCATGGGACCTTAGATACAAGGTTGCACTGGGAACAGCCTAAAGGTTTGCTGTATCTTCATGAGGGTTGTAAAAGGAGAGGATCATTCACCGAGATATCAAGGCAGCAAATATATAGCTTACCAAAAACTTTGAACCTCATGTTGTTTCAATGAGTATAACGACTAGGCTAAGGATCCCTCGGTCTCCGATTTGGTCTTTCTATTACTCTGTTTTACAATGATTGTTGTGCAGATTCTGCTCCTATTGAGAGGAAGCTGCGGCAGTGTGGATCGGATGAGAAAATAGGGGGAGGAAGAAGAAGTTCTATCAGAAGCTGTTTACTGTACAAAATCACTTCTCACACGGATATCCAAACTGAATAATATTATCATGTAATTAAGAAATGGTGATAGATAAATAGCATTGAATTTAAGGGCTGTTTTGGGATCCTCCTTATATTTATAATTGACTTATAAGAATTTATTTTTAAAAAAATTAGGAATTATTTTTTAAAAAAATAAGCTTATAAACCAATTATAATTTTAAGAAAATTGGCCAAAACAGGGGTTCAAAAGACTTTTTAAATTACTAGAGAAGAGAGAAGAGACTGGAATTTCAATAACACCAAATATCTCATTGAAATTTGGGAACATTTACTTGTAGAGGAAGGGAACCGGTCCGATCTTCCCATCGTTAAACGTGTACGGATGGGATGGACTATGGAGTTTATTCGGATGCGGTAAGGATTTGAAAAGGAGAAAAATAAACTAATGTAAAAATAATAAGTGGAAATTGTTATTTATATTTTTTTGATCTGCGGATGGATTTTACGTAGTGCACAAACAACAGAAGAAGCGGAAGGATCGCGTGAGGGTATATATATGTGTATAAATGAAACCCAGACTGGAAACAGCGAAGAAAAACATTTGCTTCAAGTCAAACTTGGAAACTCGAAAAGAAAATTGGGAAATCGAATTCAGGATTGTGCGATAGCTTGCGGCTGTTCCGTGGCGCTGTCATCATTACCCGCAGCGATCGTTGAATTTGATGATCGGAAGAAGCGTGGCGGACGCGTCGGCATGTGCGGCGGTGCGCGACGGCGGTGAAGTAGAATCGGGACCTACCTTTGAGTCGGTGGCGGTTGGGTGAGACTGGGGGCGGAAAAAGTGACAGGGAGTGTTCGGCAATGAGGAAAGGCAAAGGAAGGAACAGCAAATTGCTGCCTAATTCCTTTAGAATAATCTCATCTTGTATCAAAGCGGTGTCGACGAATGCAAGCACAGCCGTGCGCTCGGCCAGTGCATCCGTATCCTCCTCCATCTCGTCATCTGGAGACGATCGCAAAGAGCATGTATGCAATTCTGACCTCTTGTTTACTACACGTGGGGAGATGTTTTGGTTTATCTTTTCTGTGATCTTTTAGTTTCTTGCTATATTTTTAGTTTTGCAACTCTATGTGACTTGTCTTAGTTGAAAAGATTTATGTTGCCTTATTCAATCTTGCTTTTCGTTGTTTGAATTAGATATGGCAGTTGTAGGAATCTATCCAATCATATGGCTTTTTTTACTTTATGATTTTTGGGGAATTGTCCAAGTTCCATTTTCCCTTCGCAACTCACCAAGCGCTTATCTTGGTTTCTGTTAGTTGAGTGATTATTCTACTGTCTATCTTGTTTATTTCATATTCTTGGGTAGCGCAAGTGAAATTTGCAGAGGCCCAGGATGGCAGGCAAATGAGTGCAGAAATTTTTGTAGAAAAGCTTCTTTCCCCCATGATTTATGAGTGCACCATGCACCCACTCCATTATTCAATATCTTGAGGTTCATCATTTTTCTGCCTTAGAATGAAATGCAGGGTAGAAATGGATCATTATTGATCTGTCTAATTGAACGTGGAGTTCCTATTTTCCAGTCAATAAGACGCTAATTATTTTGTTGCAGGCATTTTGCTATATATGTGGGGTGTTGGTGTTCTTTTAATTCCTTCTATAAAATTGTTGTCTCTCCAATTGACCGGGTTCAAACATCAAAAAAACTCTTGATTGTTGCTTTGAACTTGCGATAATAATAATTCATTTGCTCGATATTTGATAGAATTATGATACTCAGGGTCTACTGGCCATTGTGTTAATCAGGTTTTATGGGCTGGATTTGACAAATTAGAGCTTTGCCCAACTTCTTTCAGACGTGTTCTACTACTTGGTTATCTCAATGGTTTCCAAGTCTTCGACGTGGAGGATGCCTCTGGTTTAAGTGAATGGGTTTCCCGGCGTGATGGACCAGTTACCTTCTTGCAGATGCTTCCAGTTCCTGCCAATAATGATGGTAACGCGAAATATAAATCATCGCATCCTGTGGTGGCGGTGGCTGGTGGATATGTGGATGAAAAAGTCACCTCATTCCAGTACACTGGCTTAGGACATGTGGGATCTGGTTCGGCAGAATCGTCATTTGAGAGCCGTTTTGAATCCCCTACTGCTGTCCGATTCTACTCAATGAAATCAAATGAGTACATTAAGATTATTGACTTTAGGTCTGCAGTACTCATGGTTAGATGCAGCCCAAGAGTAGTAGCTATTGGACTTGAAGAACAAGTAAGTAAATTTGACCAAGAGAATAATGTGGGGTTTATTAACTGTGCCCAGTTGCTTGCACAAACACACGCCAGAGAGGTGAAAATGATGAAGATAGAAGAAAGAGAAAGAAGCAATTGGCTATTAACATCTAGGCATTTCCTTTTACTAGAAAGGGCATTCCCGAATATTTCAAGTAAATAACTATGAGCAACCCATGACTTATACCTTTGGCATTTCTTTTGCTTATTGTGGATTTGGGACAAAAAAATTCTTTTCCATCTGGTTTGTTTTTCGTTCTGTTTTTTATCATGTGAAGGCTGACAATGAGCATTTCGCATTTGGTCTTACTCTCTCAGCAAGTCTAACACAAAATCGGACCAGTAACCAAATCACTCGATATGAATGTTTTATTTGCATAGCATATATAGCAAAATGAGTATTATGTTTGAATCTTATTTTAATGAAACTGGACTGATAAACCATAGATTTATTGCCTTGTTTTTATAAGCCATTGCTTTATACTTGTTGAGCAGATTTACTGCTTCGACACCCTTACTCTTGAGAAGAAATTTACAGTCCTCTCCTATCCTGTCCCCCAACTCGGAGAGCCAGGAGCAATTGGAATCAACACTGGATATGGTCCAATGGCTGTGGGGCCAAGGTGGTTGGCGTATCCTCCTAATCGCCCATTTCTAGTAAATACTGGTCGGGTGAGCCCAAAGAATGTTACCTCTAGCGTGAGTCCATCAACATCTCCAGGAAGTGG
>JAOWBN010229251.1:0-12691 GCA_028565015.1 Pinguicula moranensis
GTCCATTTCGATCCTTGTTCTTGAACCCCCAATATTGGTGTTGGGTTTAGTCACATTTGTTGGCTAGGTTCACATCAAATATGTGAGTAAGATAAGAGAACTACGTGGCCTGGGGGGTTCCAAATTTCATTAAAATAAAATATATAGTACAGAGTAAATAGAATATAATGTTGCCTAAGAACACCTATATATATACTACGAGTCCTGACTGTCAACATTTATTCTTCTTCCAATGTTGAGGGATTGCTCAACAACATATACGTGTGTCATAGGCTTGAGGGTCACCCATCTCCAGTATGATCTGATATGTGGGAGTCTTTGCTTGTGCATGACTCACCAAGCTTCATAGTTGTCAACTTATCAAAACCATTGTTGGAATCGGTACACAACTCAGCTGTAAGTTCATAGCATCAACCTAGCAACACTAGTTTGCAAGTGTGGATTCAAACGTCATGACTGTCAATTTATCAATCAACTTAGAAGATTGGTACACAACTCTACTTGAATCTATTGTTTGCAGAAATTTACCTTGATCCATAACGTATGTAGTGAATAGGTGCCTCTTACCGTAATTTGTTGCATCTCTGTTGTTGTTCAATCCTTCACATATGTGCTGCTCAAGTTTTAAAATGTAGACAGATGAAGGGTTGCATCAGCCAATCAGTTAGGGAGTAGGGAAAGAAGCCTTATGCTCTTGCTCTTCCTACTTTGATCCAATGCCATGTATTCCTGAGCATTACTTGGACTATATTCTGAATGTTTGTCACGGTGCTTTGAAAGTGAGAGAGATTTATTGTTTTCCATATTATCCAAATCATAACTGTCCAAATGGATTTTCAGGCATCAAAGTTCGTTGCTGGTGGTTTTGCTTCAACAAATGTTTGTACTGATGGTGCTTGTTGGTTGCTTAGAGTGTCTAATTCTGCACAGGATAGCCATTCTTTCATTTTAGTCCATACATGTATAGTTACTGGACATTTTGTGAATACATGTTCGGATGTCTCCTGCTCTGTTTTGCAAAAGGTGCAACATATTTTTTGTCCTTCAAGTATGATATGTTTCCTTAGTAGCAACTCCTTGGTTGGCAAAGCATCTCGCAGTAATGTCCATGCTACCTTCAAAGGCATATTTATCTTCATCAGTCCCCATCAAAGTTTTATCCTACCAAAAACATTGTAAACTGGTTAAATTAGAAAGTTCAATATCCTTTAGATTTCTCATCCATGTCCAATTCCATCTACCAGCTTCACAGTTTACCAAGTCTGATATGCTAGTTCATTTCTTTGGTGCAACTCTATAATGCTTGGGTATTTATCTACCAAGGATATATTATTTTGCCATTTATCCAACGAGAATCTGACCCCTCTACCACATCCCAATAGTACCTTCATGTTGTCCTAAAACTAGTTTTTTTCTAATGTGTCCTGTAAACCATTCCATCAGCTAGAGGCATATGCTCTCCCACGTTGCTTTCCTCTCTGATTCCTAGGTTGCACTTCAAGTTTCCTCAATTCTCTGAGCTCTCTAACTGATAGAATTCCATAACAACCATATTTTGATCTCACGATGTCCACTGCTAGAGTCTTCTCAATATTTAGAATCTTGTCTCCCCATTTCCAAGCATAGTTCTATTAAAAATGCTAAGGTTGCGCACCTCTAGCCCCCTAAACTTTATAAAAGTTATAAACTTATAAATTTTGTATAAACTTAAATTTTTTATATAACTTATAAACTTATAAAGTTTGTAAGTTCATATAAAGTTTAAGTTTATAACTTGTACAAAGTTTATAAGTTTATATAAAGTTTATAAGTTTATAAGTTAATATAAAGTTTTTAAATTTACATATTTATGTAATGTTAGGGTTTAGGATTTAGGATATAGGGTTTATAAATTGTAGAAACTTTATATAAATTATAAACTTTCTTTACTTTGTATAAACAAAAACTTTATATCAATTATAAACTTTCTTTACTTTATACAAACTAAAAAACTTTATATAAATTTAAAAATTATTATATAACTTGATACTTTATATAAATTTTTAAGTATGAAAGGTCTAAAATACCCTTAAAGAGAAAGAGTTTAAAGTCTTCTTCATTCTCCTTCATCCTACACAGATTTCTTCGCCCATGTGTTACAGGAATCTCTATAAATATTTTTTTAAAACTCAACTGGGACTATAGCATAGGTCAGCCCACAAGAGAATCCGCCCTATGCAGTAGGAGGACATTAAAGGCAAGAAAAGTATAGAATGTATTCGATAAAATATCCTCATTCATTAGGAATCCTTTCAGCATATAACTTTTAACTAAAACACGATTGAAGGTAATGCGGGGTGTTTCTTCATTGAATGAACACACCTAGTCACGTATGTGTTTTTATAGATAGAACAATTACATGGGATAATTATAAGAGATAAGTACAAATTTAACTACTACTCAATCTCTGTATCATATTTGTGTCCTCCAAGGTTCATGAGTGGTTTAGGAGTCTTAAGTTTAGGATGCTTGAGAGATTAGGAGACTTCTCTTGGCTTATCTCTATCAACTTCTCCCAAGATCATGGGAGGGAACTAAACCATCAGTTTGTCATGAGGATCAAGGAACCAAGAAGTCCCAAGACCCTTGGTAAAGATGTCAGCAACTTGCCTTTGGGTAGATACATACTAGAGCAAAATATCCTTGTTTTTCACCTTCTCTCAAATGAAATAGTAATAAACTTCAATATGCTTTAACTGGCATGCAAAACAAGATTAGTTGCTAGTGACATAGCACCAACGTTGTTACACCAAAAAATAGGGTGATGGAGAAAAGAGAATGTGCAGTTCTCTAAACAACATACATAACCAATAGACTTCTACATTTGTAATTGCCCTGGATCGATATTCAACCTCTGTACTAGATCAAGCCACAACAGTTTACTTCTTAGCTGACCAAGAGATAAGATTTGAACAAGAGAATACATGATAGCTAGAGGTAGACCAATAATCAATACGATCACCTGCCCAGTCAGTATCACTATAATCTTCCAATTGTATATTCCCTTTGGTATACCATAGACCATAGCCACTGGTGCCCTTCAGATATCGAAGGACTCTCTTAGTTGCACACCAATGATACATGTAGGGCTGATGGAGTTGCTGGAATAGTTGATTAGCAGGAAACAAGATATTTGGTTGTGTCAATGTACAATATCAAATAGCTCAAACTGTTTGATCGTGCAATAAGCCTCATTATGCCCCATAGGATCTCCTATATTTTCCTTGGCTTGAGCACAAATATAGAAAGGAGATGACATTGGCTTAGCTCCAGTCATGCGAGTGCGCTTGACCAATTCACCAGTCTATGGACTCTTCTGAAGATGAAGCCCACTAGAATAAGAACATAAATATGCACTTTTGTACCATGATAGGCAAACAAAAAAGTATCAACTTTTGAGCATTGAAATCCAAATTCAGTCATATAGTGGGATAGACGGAGATACCAAGCTCGAGGTGCCTGCTTAAGCCCATAGATGTATTTGTGTAGTTTGCACACGTGATCAAGCAGAATGGAAGAAATAAACCCAGGGAACTTCTCCATGTTGACTTACTCAAGAAGAATATCATTCGGAAATGAGTTGGATGTATCCAACTAGAAAGCTGCCCAATTAAATTGAATAGATAAGCACAACAATATACAACTTGTAGATGATTTGATTATGAGGATAAAAGTCTCATTGTAGTCGATCTCCTATGTCTGCTCAAACCCTCAAACAATAAACCTGGCCTTGTACCTTTCAATAGAGTCATCATATTTGAGTTTGGTTTTGTGTACCCACTTTTTTTGAATAACACTTTGATTTGCAGGCATGGAATACAATGACCATGTTGAGTTAGCAACTAGTGCATCATACTTTTTTTTCATTATAGCATGCCATATAGGACATGAGTTGGCCTGAAAGAAATAGGAAGGCTCTCGTGGAACCTGGACACTAAAAAATACTCTCAAATTGTATTAAGTGGCAAAGAATAAATGATAATCATAGAATTGTGAGGTTTAAATGAACTTGTTTGAGAACGTGAGACTGAGCGAGTAGTGTTAAGCGTAAATATATAACGGGTGTGTTCCTGACTAAAATCAAAGATGATATCATCAGTTGTTGAATCATCCTATTGGGCTGGACAGGATACAGACAAACTGGGTTGAGCAAAAGCAAGCCCAAGATCACGGGAACAAGAAGGACCATTGGGAGGAGAGAGAGACTAGAATAGTGGCAGACAACTGGACAGTGAGCTGGCAAAAGTTGAGGTGCCAAGTAGATCCAAAGAGCCTAATTGAGTGGGTGTCATGGCGTCAACAAAGTATCCATCAATGAGCAATGATGTACCAAGAATTGGACCAGGGATGCTGGGCTCAACAACTTGTGGGAGGATTGCTTGAGTAACTTATGCATCTTGAGAAGTTAGTGGAATTGGCCTAGTAGCTGGAATGGGTTCATGGCTGTGCGAGACAAACCTAAAGGCGGGGAACCATCACCCCCAGCTGGACTCTGATCACGAACTTGTTAGTATTATACCCTAAGGCCAATCACCATGGCCCTTTGTGTTAATACTTTAATGTTACATATTAGGGTTTAGGGTTTAGTAATTCAAAATTAAGGAGGATAGCTTTGAAACTCTGATTGTGTTCCAGCTTGGATCCCCACAGAGTAGGGTGTTATGTGCGAATTGCAGATGAGAGAGCTCCACCTTCTTTCTCCGTACCTGCAGGGGTGGGTGGGTGAATTTGTTCAACCTTGCTACTCTGAGCAGTAAAACAGAGAGGCCTTCTGCTGCAATATTGAAGAGCAGTGGTGATAGATGATCCCCATGCCTTAATCCTCTTTGTGGAAGATACAATGAGGTAGGACTACAATTGATTACTATCGAGCAGGAGGCAGAATTGAGGATCTCAGTTGTCCAGTTGATCCATGCCTCAGGAAAAGCCATTTGCTGCATTGTAGATAAAAGATAGGACCAATTCAGTGTGTCAAATGCTTTCTCCAGGTCAACTTTGAGCATTATGGCAGGTTTCTTCAGCTTTCTTAGCTCATCAATAGCCTCATTGGCTACCAATATGCTATAAAGCATTTGCCTTCCTTTAATGAATGCCATTTTTTGTGGTGGGATAATTTCTTCCATCGCAATAGCTAGTCTTCTTGCAAGGGTATTGGATAGGATTTTAGGCATGGTACCAATAACAGTTATTGGCCTAAAATCATCCACTTTCATTGGATTTGCTTTATTGGCTTCAAGAGTGATGTGAGCAGCATTGATACCTGCGGTTATTCTGCTGTTTTTATAAAATTCCTGCATCATCCGCAATATCTCATCTTTGAACAGGTAGCTATAATGCTTGATGAAGCCAAAGTTTAGTCCATCCGGACCAGAGCTCTTGTTGCTGCCACATGCATTAATAGCTTCAAACATTTCTTGCTTTGTGAAGGGCAAAATTAGTGAATTTCTTGCATCATCTGACAACGTTCTGAATATGTTACCCTAAAATCTTGGTCTAGCCCAATTATTTTCTCTGAGTCTATTCTGAAAGTGAGTTTTGAAGCAATTCTTCACCTCTTGTACATCTTCAATCCAGACTTGACTCTCCCACTGCAGCTCTGATAAGTTGTTGTGTCCAGCTTGTAAGTCACTCTATGAAGCTCTTGCCATAAGTCCTTTGCCCTCTGTTGTAGGTCATTTGAGGTTGTATCACCTTATGCAAATCCTAGTTCCAATTTTTTGAGTGAGCTAAGTACCTTAATTCTCTCTGCAACTAGGTCTCTTGGTGCATCAAGGTTCCATTTCCTCACTCCTTCTCTGATTTCTCTGATCTTATGTTTAAACCTCTATCCTGCATATTTTAGACTGCACGGTTTACTCCAGATATCCTCTATCAACTTATTGTAATTCTCATTTTCTAACCAGCATTTAAGAACTCTAAAATGTTTGGGGCCCCAGTCTTTTATTGTTGATTGTAGAGCCACAGAGATGCGGTTAGAATCATCTTTGTTCATACCTATTTGAACCCAGACAGAAGAAGAGGACATCCACACATCATTGAGTAAAAATTTATCCAATCTACTTGTGCTTTAAGGGAACTCGGCTACCATGTGAATTTTCTTATAACCATGGGCAGTTCATGTAGCCCATGTTGTTGATGAAGCCCTGAAATGCCAATATTTCAGCACCATATCTGGTTGAAGATGCGCCCTTCTTTTCCTTTGAGTGCAACACTGGATTGAAATCTCCAAAAGGCATCATTTTTCCTGATTCTTACCTAAATAGTAGTCTTACAGTTCCTGCCACTGAGATTCCATTGATTGTTCTATAGGTCTATAAATGTTAACCATATTACATGGCTCCACCTCATTACACCAATTACCATTGATGCCAAGAAAGCCACTGCCTGAAAACATACTTGTTTTTGTAATTTTTTTATTATTCCATATACACAATAAACCTCTTGATTACCCTATTGATCTACTATAGGCCCAGTCAAAGTCCTTGTTATACCATAAGTTCTGACACAACCTCCTATGTATCACCTCAAGCTTAGTTTCTTGAATCCCAATAAAGTCTACTTGCTGCTTCAAGATCAAAGTTGAAAGCCTCTTTCTCCTTCCTGGACTCCCAAGTCCCCTAACATTATAGGTTATCAGCTGCATTAGTCAATGTTGTCACCTAACTGCACTGGTTCTTGGCTGAATTTTTTGGCTGCTGAATAATACTGTTACTGCTGAGTATTTTGTCGAGTTCAGCCTTTGCTGGTTCATATTTAGGTCCATAGTCTAAACCTAGCTCTCTCCAATATTTATGATCTCATCAACATTCTGTTGTCTTTTTGTAGATGATGAAGTTCCATCATGCTTCTGGTGTTGCACTGCTAAAGTATGACTTTTATATTGTTGGACCATCAATTGATCTATCCATTCATCCAAGGATGCCTTATCAGTCCTATAATTACACTGAGCTTCTCTCCTAGCTTGACTCCTTGTTTTAGGCCCAATTTTTCTCTTCATTGCATCCTTCTTTTTTCTTTTCTAATGGGGAGTTAAGTGTAGGGCGTCCTTGTCAGGATGGGAGAGAGGTGGAAATTCTCAAGGTCATTCATGATGCCATCCTTAGCAGGAAAAGTGACCGAGGGTATCACTTCGTTAGGTTTCTTCTTCAGAACTAGGCAAAGCTAGGAAAAGTGACCGAGGGTATGGCAGTTGTTTATCGCTTTGTCTACTATCTTGACTGGTGTTAGAAGGCATCTCAGGCCACCACCCTATTTAAAGGGGGTCCATAGTGGCTGGCTAGGTGTGAAGATATCCACAGAATGCGTGTAGGTGTCCCCAGGTAGTCTCACTGTTGCTTTGGGGGGTGGGGGTGGGGTGTCCCTTTACTATCCTTTCTTAGCTGGCTATTCTCATGCTTAACTTGAAAGTCTTCACTGATGTCTGCGGCAGATTGAAAGCTAGTGTGCGCATGGAAGGAATCCAGTGAGTCCTGACTGTCCTCTGACGCAGAGGATGATAGGTCAGACCAGTACATAGTGGTCATTTTTACTGTATCAACTTCCCTTATGTATAGTGTATACTTATGGTTGTTGATGTCCATTGATATTGAAGGTGATATGGTCTTGTGAATGGGGATATCCAGGAGTATTTGAGCTCCTTCCAATTGAGAGCGCTTCACAGTTTGGGGGTCAGTACAGATGAAAGTCCCTAAATGCTGGCCAATCTGTTTAAATACCTCATCATTCCATGCTATTAGAGGGAGGCCATATACTTTAACCCAAGCGAGCCTTCTGCTTGCTGCCATATCATCCTTATCAGACCAAGGAACTAATAGGTCTTTAAACCATAGTGCTAGCCAATTCTGTTCAGGCTTCAACAGAATAGGAAGATCAAGGCCTCTTGCTCCCATAGCAGAACTTCCCTGATCCCGTAGCACTTGCTATGATAATGATATAACCTGCTTTTTTGAGTTCCAGTTGGAACTCTTTAATTTCGTGGACATCTCTCAATAATCCAACCCTTTTAGAGATCAGCCAATCATAGCTACTGGCTGCACAAGTCCACTTCAGTATGGGAGGGGGTCCATGGCTACATTCTGCTTTGGTTCTCTGCTTTGTTGCTCAATTCGTGCCCTTTTGGATTGCTGATGAGGTTGTAATAGAAGGATTGGGGCTACACTTTGATGTTTGTCTATCCTGAAATTTGCTAAGAGACACCGGGATCCATTGGAGAGTGGTCTGTGAAGGGGCCTTAGGAGTCTGCCTATAATTACTTCCCAGACTTTGCGAATTGTTTCCAGCAGAGGGATTACCAAATCTAGCCAAGTTGCATCTGAGCCTATAATGGTCTATCCAAGTATTATTCAGCTTATCGAGTAGTCTGTAAGGATCTTGAATGTAAGCAAAGTCAGCAAAACCAAAAGGTAAACCATTTTTACCTAATTTCCTAGCAATTCATACCTTTTGTAGCTTGCCATACCTTTTGAGAACGATTTCTAGGTTAGGGATAGAGGATCCGGGGGGAAAGTTGGATATGAAGAACGTACCTTCAGTGAGGGTGACTTTGTTACCTCTGTCTTTTGGGGGCTGAACTTTGGTGTTATGCCTTAGTTGTTCACCCACCGTGTGGTTACTCTGTACTTTGAGGGCGGTGTCATAGGAGATCATAGGTTCCGTTCCACTCATTGGAAAGGGTAGACTTTCTGCTTTGGACCAATTTTAGAATGTATAGGTCTGATATCTGTGACACCAAGGCTTCGTGCACGCAGTAGGGGCTTCAGCCTTACCATTTCGACCAAGAGTATCTTCGCTCAGACCGTCAGAGGACATCCAGTAGCGTTGCTTCTTCAGGTAAGCTTTCTTCATATTTCTCACTTGGAAAGGCGGTATAATCAATGATTGTAACATTACTGCTCCCTTTGTATGGGTACAAGGTCGGTACTGTTATGCTACAATGTCTGTTTCGTGAAGGAGTGACGATGAGTGAATGGATAGCGTCGAGAGAAGTGGAATGGAAAGAGCCTCCCCACGAATCAGCAGTATTCCCGGGAAGAGGGGCGTGAGAGCGGGAGAAGCGCTAGATCTTGCCGGACGGGATCTAGATTGGAGGATACAGAGGGGGACGAGAAGGGTTTTACTATTCATGTAGGTTGCTTGTACGGAGAGGAATTCTCGACATTATTTCCATTGGCAAAACGATCCTGCGCACCACATTCCACCACATCCCAAAGCGTAGCAGTGGGTCAATATGGAGTGCATTTTCTCTTATGTAATACAACTGCCAATCACTTTATCTAAACAATATTTGCACAACACAGGCTCATCCCACAGATAGTACTTCACTTGAGAAAACAACATCTTCTTCTATTGCCATGATAGCATTAGGAATAATCTTACATGCCACATAGTTGACAATGTCTGCAAAACCATGGTTCTTTCTTGCATTGAATAGCTTATGCGCAAACAATTGTAGCATTCACTACTTGCAAGTGTACAAGTCGAACAAGTAATATAGTGAAGATAATGATGTCAAACTTTGAGGGTTGTGGTTAACAAATACTAACATTAACATGTTTCATAAATTTTGAACCAATGATAAAGAGGTTGTTTTTAATCTACCGGTTAATCTAAGAACTACTCATAAACGGAGACAAGTAAAATGCAATAAGGTAAGTTTACCACAAATGTAGGGGATAGAAACATCCAAGGATCGTACTTTATCACTTGACGCACTCAAGTTGGTTCAAAGTTAGCCTATCATGCTTCACTCCTAATGTTGTGCCTACCAGATTCTCTTTTCCTAGACGTAAACCTCTCTCCAGGCTAAATGCCCTTCTTTGTTTTGCAAATAAGCACCTCTCGAATGTCACATTAAGAAAACCAAGACTTTTCTAATGGGTAATCTTTACACGGTAGCATCGATTCTATAGGTATTCTCATGCTATAGCAATCAATATGGGTTTTTTGTGCCTCTCAGCCTCCCACGACTCTTAGTATATCTACGTATACTGGCCAAAAATGCATGGATAAGGATGCAAAACAACAAAAACCAAACATAACATTAATATTAAAACAAGACAATTGTTCTACATTCTCCCGAGTTCATCAAGGGCTACATTGGGCTCCTGAACAATGAGTTTTAGCTCATGCTTAAGGCAAGATCAATTCTACGAATGACGAAAATTGAGTTCATCATATTAAACAAAGAAATCAAATCAATCTCCCTTAAGCAAGAGCTCACGAACAAGTGATCCCTAAACCTTTGCTTTTCGTACGCTCCTTCAACTCTCGCAACTAAGATGGTTTTGTGCCTTATATACCAATTCTAGTAGCTTATCTCGAAAGCTTGGAGTCCAATCAAAGGGTGGATTTGTCTGCCTTATGGGTTTGGTGTACGCTAAATGTGTATAAGTACCACCCTGCAAAATTATTTGGAACATGAGTTTGTGTCATGCCTTGAATTTATGGGTCAGAACCTCTACTTTTGGGGTTGTTTCCCTTCTTTTCTTCTCCTTGGGTATTAAATGAGTTGTTACTTTAAAAGAATGAAAAATGGATATAAAAGTGTGTCCCATAATCAATATTGAGACAAATCAGACTCAAATAGTCTACATTAATATAATATAAAATTTGCTCATCAACATCCACAAATTGAAATCCTTACTTGCCCTCAAGCAAACATATTCCTGGAAATATATATTCACACATTGAGGATATTTATTAATAGGTGGAAACCCAACTCTATGTAGTGCATGCACAAGTTCAACTTCTTTAGCTTTCGATCATCACCAACTTTATGTTACTTTATACATATAGGGGTTCTTATTTTCTGGTTAGGTCCCCATCCTCAAACTACGACTAACAAATTTTTCCTCTTCAATTTTTCAATTTCTCTTAAGCTTTCTCAATTTTTGCCATGCAAAGGCCGTCAACAATTGAGATAAACATTGTTTTTAAAGCCAATACAAATACATAATTTCTCCATCAGATTCATACATTAGACCCGAAATCATTTACATACATAACAATATAGGGCCATTTATATACATCATGATGCCCTTCTGTTTTCTTTTCTTTTGCTTTTGAATAGCTATTTTATCTTTGGATGCACACAAACATGTGCCTAGCTATCCTTCGAAATGGAAACAATTTTCTGTTTTTTTTTTCTTTTATCTTTTATCTTTTTTTATCCATAGCTTGTCCCGTTCTTAATTTAGGCTAAGAGCGGTTACTTCAAATTTTGAAAAATTGTTTAGACTTCTCTATCAATCAAAGCCTAAATTTGGATACTTTCCCCACCAAAATAATTTTTTTTATTAAATACCTCCCCCACAATTCTGACCTCAATCAGTTACCCCAATATTATTCAGTATTTTTAAAGTATGGTGATCAATTAGCGCAACTTAACTTCCATGAAGGTGACTATGAACTAATTAAAAAGTATTGTCACAAATGACATAAAACAACACACGTTAAACAACATAGTTCAAGCAGAATAGTTCAGAACAGAAATGAGTAGATTATGAGCAAATAAACTAAGAACTCAAACGAATACCCCTGCCCAAACTTGTGAGACACTGCCCTAGTGGATAAATAACGAGAATTAGGAAATGAAAGCAATACTCCCCTGTGGGCAGGCAAAGCCATACTTCCTTAAGAGTCGGAGTCAGATCCCACCAAGTTTTTGGTGCTTGCACCATCATCATCATCATCATCATCATCCTTGTCCTCATCCTCTTCATCTCCGATTCTAGTAGTTGCCTTTCTTGGTGGTGCAAATGGAGTGAAGATAGTGGTGGTGGAAGTGAACTGATTGGGAACTGGATGCCCTTCATAGTTGTTATCATTATAAGGTTCGTGTAGACCATAGCAACACAGCGCTTAGAGTGCTCCATAAAAGCTTACCATTGATCTAGGGTTAGGCCAATTGCAGATGGGGTCTTTGTTAGGACTGGACCTTTGTACTTAGGTCTAGGGCTTGGTTCCTGAAAAAGCAGAGAAGGGGTTATCAATTTGCTTTTACACTTTTAGATTGACAAGAATAATGCATCAAGGGATGTTAGTGGCTGAAACGACTTTGTAAAACATACCTAATTAAATTAACAGTTAAGACAATAAAATAGACAATAATTGCCACATTTGGACTTATAACCACCATTTCCCAAACTATTTTTTTTGTTAAGCCATAATTCAATAAAAAATAAGGTAATTGTACATCTTTCTTACCAGCGGTAAGAAGATACAAGAAAAGGATAGAAAAAGAAAGAAGAAAAGGAATAGAAGTCTAGAAAAAGAACGGAAAAGAAGAAAAATAATATCCAAAACACTTGTTTTTAGTATACGGGGATTCAGATTTAGAAATAATAGGATATACGGATGCTAGTTTCCAGAATGATGTAGATGATTTCAAGTCACAGTCTGGATACGTATTTATCCTGAACGGAGGTGCGGTAGTTTGGAAGAGTTTCAAACAAGACACAATAGCGGACTCGACAATGGAGGCTGAATACATTGCTGCTTCAGAAGCTGCAAAGGAAGCCGTTTGGATCAAGAAGTTCATTGAAGAACTTGGAGTGGTTCCTTCCGCTACAGCACCGATCACTGTCTTTTGTGATAGCAGTGGAGCAGTAGCTCAAGCTAAAGAACCGAGGTCTCATCAGAGGTCCAAACATGT
>JAOWBN010229262.1:0-12691 GCA_028565015.1 Pinguicula moranensis
CTTTGATTTTTTGGCTTTGATTTCAAGAGGTAAGTTGGCTATCCCTTTACATCTTAGAACACGAATTACATGTTTTTGGCTTTGATTTCAAAGTTGGTACGAAATTTAATGTTTTTGGAACGTTAGAAATCGAGCCACTTGATCCTACAATTGGTATCAGAGGTCGGGTTACGTGTTTAATTCGTGTTTTGATGTTTGGATTTCACGGTTTTGAGTTGAATTTATTGAAAACCAAAAGATCTTGAACATGTGCGAAGAACCCTAATTTTGGATTAGTGTTCTTAGTTCGAATTGGATCAATTAGTGAGCTAATTATGTAATTAGGTTGATGAATTACATAATTTTCAGGTGGGCTCCTGATGTATTATCAGTGTCAGGGCACAACAGGGTGGGCAAGGAAAAGAAAAGAGATAGGTTCAAGGGCCAGAAGGCGTTGGGAGCGTCATCTACTTCCGGTATTCACATTATTGAAGTTAATTTTACTGCTCCTTCTTCTACCTCTTGGGTCGTGGACTCAAGAGCAGGTGCTCATATTTGTTCAAATATGCAGGCATTAAGAAGGCATAGAAAGCTAGCAAAAGGCCAGATGCAATTTAAGTTTGGTGATGGCGTTTTTGTTTCAGCCGTTGTAGTAGGGGACATAGAATTATTGTTGCCTAGTGGAAATAAGATGGAACTTTTGAATGTATATTATATTTCACGTGCTAGCCGAAACATTATGTCTGTATCTCGACTTACTTCTATGGAATATAAGTTTGTCAAGGAGGAAAGATTTTGTACCATTTTTCGGAATGATTTATGTTATGCTAGTGTTCCATTATTCAATGGTCTTTACGTGACTAAACAATGAACGCCCATGTATAATGTGAATACTAAACGATGATAACTCTACCTTCTTATGGCATTATCGCTTAGGTCATATTAACGAGAATCGCATAAAGAAACTCTAAAGGACTGAACTTCTAAATTCTTTTGACTGAGAGTCAATTGATAGGTGCGAATCATGTTTACTTGAGAAGATGGCTAAGGCACCTTTTAAGAAGGTCACTGAGAGAACCACCGAGATGTTAGCATTAGTGCATACAGACGTGTGTGGTCCTATGAGCACAAATGCACAAGGTGGGCATTCGTACTTCATTACATTTACTGATGATTTCAGTAGATATGGCTATGTGTATCTGATGATTCATAAGGCTGAATTCTTGGAGAAATTCAAGGAGTTCCAAAATGAAGTTGAAAATCAACTTGGGAAGAAGTTTAAGGCACTGCGATCGGATCGCGGTGGCAAGTACCTAACTTTTCGTGATCATCTTAAAAACTGTGGAATCGTTCCCCAGTTGACTGCACCTAGAATAACACAACAAAATGGTGTGTCTGAATGCAGAAACCGTACTTTGATGGATATGGTACGGTCGATGATGAGTTGTGTTGAATTACCTTTATCCTTTGGGGGATACGCCCTTGAAACGGCTATGTTCAATTTAAATAGAGTTCCTACTAAATCAGTGGCAAGACTCCATATGAGATATGGAAGGGGAGAGTCCCTAACTTGTCTTATCTCAAGATTTGGGGTTGCGAAGCGTATGTTAGGTGTTTGATGCCTGACAAGCTTGGTCCTAAATCTGACAAATGCTTCTTCGTAGGATACCCAAGGAAAACCAAGGGTTACTACTTCTATCAGTGGTCAGATAACAAAGTGCTTGTTGCCCGATATGGTGTATTCTTGGAGGAGGATTTCCTCTCCAAGGAAAGTAGTGGGAGTAAGATCATTCTTGAATAAATTTGAGATGATCCACTACCAGAAACTTCTGGTCACACTGAAGTTGAGCAAGTTCTATACGAGGCTATGGAACAAGCTGCACCACCTGTTAGAAGGTCAGGGAGAGTAGTCCGAGAACCTGAGAGGTACTTAGGACTACATGAGATATTACTACTGGTGATGTCAATCCTATGACTTATACTAAAGCATTGTCACGAGAAGATTCCGAGGAATGGCTTAAGGCCATGAAATCCAAATTACAATCCATGGAAGACAACCATGTGTAGGACATGGTTGACTTGCCTGACAGGGTAAAACCTATAAAAAAATAAATGGGTCTTCAAAAGGAAGACCGATATGGATGGCAACCTCACTGCATACAAGCCCCGTCTGGTGGCTAAGGGGTTTACTCAAATTGAAGGGATCGACTATGAGGAGACATTTGCACCAGTGGCTAAGTTTCAGTCTATTCGGATCCTTTTAGCTACTGCTGCATTTCATGATTATGAAATATGGCAGATGGATGTAGAAACCGCCTTCTTGAACGGAGTTCTCGAAGAGGATGTGTATATAGCACAACTTGAGGTTTTTTGATGCAACCCAAGTTGCACCCAAGCCCAAACAAGAGGTCCACGACCCTAAGGAGGGAGAGGACGAGCCCATGATGTCTATTGAAGGTGGAAATAAACTTGAGAAGGCCATGAAGCCCGCCGAACAACATGATCCACTCATTATGTCCACATGCCTATCACAAGGGTGAAATCTAAGGAATTCAAGGAGGCCATAAATGGAAAGCTCAAGGAAATGTTGGCTGAAAATATGACATTTGGAATTTTTGGACACCACGGCCCAAAAATGTCAAATGGGCCCCATGGCCCAATAAGGAAGACCCAGCCCATTAGGGTTCAATGTCTAGCCCAAGAGGTGAAGTCCAAGGCCCAACGCCCCAACCCATCAAGGGGAAAGAGCTAAACACGTGGAGGAAAGAGAAAATTGAAAAAAATGAAAGTTCCTACAATTTAGGGATTTTGTCTTCTTACCTAAGGAAAGTTGTTCCCTTGACAACCAACACTCCTTTGTCCATTCAAGAAGCTTCCTTAAAATACCAAGACTCCTAAGGAAGCCACAAAACAAGTGCCCTAACTTTCCTTCATAGCTTAGGACATGTTTTTGGTCCAATTTCTAGCATAATTACTTTCCTAATTACTTCAAAATTCCCTTATTATTTTTGCACGAATTTTAGCTAAATTCTAGGACTAGATATGCCTATATAAAGGCCTTGACATCCTTTGTATTGAACACAAGTTGGTTTATGAATGTTTTAAGTTTTTACATATTGTGAGAATTGTTTTCTCTTTTGATTTTAAACCATCTTCGACTTATCTTTTCTCTTCGAGTCAAGTGGCGTCGTTTTAAAGAACTTATCATTAATTCTTGGTTGATACAATTTGTTATCTTCAGGGGGTTATTTGGTGGCATTCTCGGTTACATATATCGTGACTTCTCGTTGGTTGACACAAGTTGTCTTCAGGCGAAAGCACAACAAATTTGTCCATTTGACATCCTTTGAATTGATTCAAAATCTCAGACAGGTTACGTGTATATGCTTAATGATGGTGCTGTCTGTTGGAAGAGTTTCAAACAAGAGTGTACGGCTGATTCCACTGTTGAAGCAGAATACACATCTTCTTGCAAGGGAGGCAAATTGGGGATATGGATACGTGAATTCGTTGATGAGTTTGGTGTTGTTCCTAGCATTGCGGATGCGATGGAGCTTTATTGCGACAACACCGGAGCAATTGCAAATGCGAAGGATTACAAATCCAGCAACCGCACTATGCACATCAAACGAAAGTATCACATTATTCGGGAGTTTGTTGAAAACAAAGACATCATAATGTGTAAAGTAGGCACGGACAGCAACACAGCTGATCCGCTGACAAAACCACTTTCCTTGGCGCAGCATTAGAGACATGTGGGTGCTATGGGTATAAGTTACATGAGGTCTTGGCTTTCGAGCTGATGTGTCTTTGTATATGAACCTATAGAGTTTGGTACGTGGTACCTTTTTAGCTCTAGTTCAAGTGGGAGATTATTAGTTAGTGTGGCCTAGAGCATTGTGCTCTTATTAGTTTCATGTATACTGGATGATGGAAATCATTTTGTTCCTTGAGTTTTAGATATGTATATTATGGATCATTTGGGTTGAAGACTCAACTCCATAATTTTATCAAACTCTAAATTAGTCCCTAGTCTTAAAAGTCATTAGCAAAGGAAAAACTATATGACTAAATCGACTAGCATATGGATTAATGCACGATCATGTTTCACAGATCATTGATACAAGGTATATGTTTAATCGCATGAAATATGAGTCTACGGGGTACATGAATATTGGACTAGACCTATATTGACCTGCTGGATGGATTGCGTTTGTGTCATCGGCAAAGTCATATAGTATTAATTCAGTTATCTGAGATATTCATAATTATGGGTGGTGAATGTGTATTACGTGGGGTTACCAAACGCCTCTTTTGACCGAGGGGTTATAAAGGTAATTTTTCCGAATATGCACGATTCATGCTGGAAGGTATGAAATATCAAGATGATATTTTTGTGCATCTCATATTGGATGAGATTATTAATATCCCTGGGCCCCTTGATGCAATAATAATTGTCACGCATGCAATTTGTGATTATGAGATAGTCACATTTTAACAATTATTTACTAATATATCAAGAAAGTGATTAATGATCAAGGATGACACATTCTACGCTTGACATTAATTATTGGATATTAAGTGACGAAAGAATTAATACTAAATGGGATTAAAGGATCACGATGTATTTATATTAAATTGGATCATAATGTATTGCTAGATACCGCTTATGATAGTATCGATTTAGATATGGATCCTATCAAGTCACTCTAACTGGTGAACTGAAAAACTAAATAATTAATTATGTGGGACATAATTGGCGAATTTCACAGACGAGAGCTAATTGGGTTTCAGTGGGACTTGAACTCAATTAAATTGCAATTTAATGGAATTGGGCTTAATGGGATTAAGCACAACTAGTTATTTTGCGATTGGGCTCGAATATCATTTAAAATCTCAATTGGGCCTGAAGCCCAATTGGAGAATATGTGTTCTCGTCAGTTTTTAGTCGGTTGAAGAGATTAGAACAGAGACTGACGATTTCGGTCTCTATCTTCCGTGTGCGTCTCCTTCTCTCATCGCGCGACCGACCAAAACAAACCGTGAAATCATCCGACCACTGTGGTCACCGGAAATGCCGTAAAGTGGGTTTTAGGGTTTAGGGTTTAGGGTTTGTCCCTTCACTAACCAGGGAGCGCTCCAGGTAGCGAGCCTTCTCTATTGGAGGTTTCTGTGATGTGTCCGTGTACAGTTTTCAATCCATTTGGCTCAGGTTCTTCAATTCTGACTAGGATTCGAGATAAGTAAGCTCCACTTCATCTCTAGAACACGGATTAACTATTATTGAGCTCGATTTCACCTTGGTTCCGGATTTGAAAGTTTTCATAAATTTTTGAAATCGAGCACTTGATCCTACAAATCAAACTATGCAAAATTTATTCTGGGATAAGGGATTGGTCAACCAAACTACCTTTGCTTATACACCTTAGCAAAATGATGTCGCCGAGCGAAAAAAAATCTGCTACTCCTTGAGATGACTAGGGCACTTATGCTCGAATCCCATGTGCCTATCTCTTTCTGGCCTGAGCGAAAAAAAATCTGCTACTCCTCTGTTACAGTTAACGATGACAGGGAACAGGTGGATATGCAAGCCACACGCTATCACCTCGGAGCAAACACGGCATACCACCCAAGTGCTATGAGCCAGAGTATGAGCCATGAGCATCGAAGTACCCCTTGACCAATCAAGTCATGAGGAGCAGCTCAGGCATTTACTGTTGCACTCTACTCTGAAAAATTACCAAGAATCGTACTATAAGCCCAACAGAGATTGGAGTGGCGTCATGCAATGGAACTTGAGATGAGTCCTCTAACAAAGAATGGCACGTGGGACATATATGAGGTACCTGCTGGGAAATCTGTAGCTGGTTGAAGATAGATGTTTACAATGAAACATAGGGGAAATGGAAAGGGTGAAATTAGGGCAAAGCTCAGCTAGTGGCCAAGGGGTACACACAGACTTATGGGATCGATTATTAAGAGATTGTTTCTCTTGTTGCTAGGGGTTACAAAAAATCTTTAGTTATTCGGTTGATCAAAAATCGACGGTTAACCGAACTGAATAACCAAAAAAAAATGGTTATTCGATTATTCAGTTTGGTTTTGGTTATGATTTTGCATAACCAAAATTATTTGGTTCGGTTAAGATTATAATCAATATGTTATCGTTTATAACCAAAAATCGAATGTTTTGTTTGATGTAAATAAAATAACGTGTTAAATTCTAATAATATTGTCAACTATCCGAGTGGTTAAGCATTCAAGCCTGAAACGTTTTTGGTTTTGCTTGCTTAGATTTGAAACCTAGTGCAGACATATTAATCAACAATTTAGTTATATTTTTTTATAAAATAGAAAAGTAATGAGTTCAACTCGAACCGAACCCACGACGTTAACATTGCAATCTAACACTCAGCCAACTGGGCTACAACAACTTTATTTGTTCAATTACACTCGTTACAGTTATAATTTGTAAGAAAAAATAAATTAATTAAAAAAATTAAAAATATTATGTTAGTCTGTTAACCGATAACCGAATAACAAAAAAAAAATGGTTATTTGGTTCAGTTATGAAAAACCATAGCCAAACATATTTCGATTAAATTTCGGTTATTGCATAACCGAAATCGAAAATCGAATACACAGCCCTGTCTAAAATCAATAATATTCAGGTATTGTTCTATGTAGCTAGAGTTCGGCATACGGGCGGTACGGGTTCAGACCGCCCATTTTTGTAAACAGGTTTCGCAGCTTGAAATCGGATCAGACCATTTTTTAAACGGGTCAAATCCGTATCTGTCTGTTTTGCATAAGCCCAAAACCGTATCCGTCTGTTTTTAAGCGGGCGGATACGGTTTAAAAACCGTTTTGGCATGTATACGCCCATTTTTTTAAAAAATAATGAATTAAAGTGTTTAAACCGTTTTAATTCGTTCAAAACTTTTATATAAACATATATACGTTTAACCCGTTTATATAAAATGTATATCCGTTTAAACGGTTTTAACCCGCACGTTTTCAAATAGAATGAAATTAACCCATTTATAAAAAATAACTCTAAAGTCTAAATTCTAACTTAAGGTTTATAAATTTTAGGGTTTAGTTTAATATTTAGGTTTCGACTCCTAAACCCTAAATAAACCCTACGACCTTAACTAAATCCTAAAATGTATAAACTTATAAGTTTAATAGGTGAACCGTAAAATATAAACTATACTCAGTTTGTACTTTAAGTTTATAAATTCACAAAGTTTGGAGCAAATCATGCTTATAAATATATACAAACTTATAAACATGGGATATATATTTACAAACTTAAGATGTATATCTATAAGTTACGTTCTATATATATAACTTAAGTTATAAGTTTCCTAGTCCCTAAGTACATGAGTTTATAAATTTATAGTTACAAAATTTTTAAGTTATATTCTTAAGTTACAAAGTTATAAATTTATATAAACTTAGTCTATGAAATATAAATTACAATATTATATACACTTATAAACATAATTTATGAACTATAAAGTATAAACTTATAAATATATATATATATATATATATATATGAACTTATAAACTTATAAACTTATCTTAAGATATGAATATGAATTATAATTATAAATTTATAAGTTATAAGTTTATTTTTGTATCAAGCCCTGTAGCTCAAGTGGTGAGAACTACACTTCACAAATGTGAGGTTCAGGGATCGATACCCACCTGGGTCCCAAAAGGGAAACGGCCTCTTTGTATAATTACAAGGGTAAGGCCGTGTAGATCAGACCCCCTAGACCTCAACTTAGTTGGGAATATACTAGGTAAAGTTGCATTTATAAGGTTTTTTTTGTAACTTTATAAGTTATAAAGATTTAAATTATAAAAAAATGAAAACAAAATGAAAAAGAATGCGGTCTAAACAGGCCCCGCCCATTTTACGCCAGAATCAAAATTTGATAAACCGTATCCGCCCATTTTACTAAACGGTTTAACCCGGACCGCCCGTTTTGCAGTCCTAAACTGCCTAAGACCACTCATTTTTAAACCGGGCAGGCACGAAAACCGTTTGAACCATGCTAAAATGGTTTTGGCTTGTTTAGCCCGGACCGAATGCCTCTCTCTAGTTGTAACATTCCACTATCTCATCCCCATGAGCTAGTGTCTTCCAACTCAAGTCTAACTAATGCAAGATTTTAATGTAATACATCCCCTAAACATCTCGTTTTATGTTTAGGACCCCATTATTACATTTAAGTCCCTCAAGAATCAAATTCTTGAAATTAGCCCTTTAACTCTTTCTTAATTCAATTGTGGCCCCTCAATTGTTCGATGTTATTGTGTGTGACCCTATAGGTTCCCAGTAACATGGCAATGAACCATGAATTAACATAATTATATTATAGTTAATGAATTAAACTCTTTTAATTCATTAATTTCTAATTCATGTCCATAGACCATTAATGACATCTAGCAATATCTTATGTTCATTCAAGTAATGAGAATCGTCATATTAGGAGACTATCCCTTTCGAAAACTAGTTTTTGTGTAATTCTTATCCCATTACCTTCACATATCCCAATCTAGCATATAGATGTTGTTTGTCATCCTCTTTAATATATGCTTAAGACTTCTGATAAGTTGGTTTTGTACCAATTTTAGAGTTGACTTTTATGCTTAAAATGTACTCTTCAAGGGATAAAGGTGCATTTTATACCTATTTCTCGTGTTTTGCTAGGGTTTGATGAAAATATTATAAAAATTGAGAAATAATGGATAAATTACCACAACCGTAATGTCGTGGCCCAAAAATTTACAAGCTTCAACTACAGTCTGGATACCACATGATTCTTTTGGAAGGAAAGTGCAAAACCCTAAATGAATAAGGAAGTGTATGCTGACCATTTTGTCGTCACTTATGGGGAAATATATATACCAAAGCTTCTAAAAGAAGCTATCTTTCAAGACATATACCACTCACTTGATATCAATCAGAGGATCGATCCATCTATCTATATTTGGATCATCTAACAAGCTTGGAGAGGAAGGAGCTCAAGTTCACTATTCATTATGGCATTATGAACTCGGATTTAGCTTATTCTTGACACTATGAACTCGAATTTAGCTTGTTCTTGTAAAGTTCATGCCATGAGAATGGGCTAGAGCCATTTTCTAGGGCTTGATGTAGCCCTTGATGGATTTGGAAGTGTGTTTTGAATGTTTAGCTTTTTTAGAAGTTGTTGATGTTGTTTAGTTTTATTGTGTTTTCTTTCTAACTTACATGTGTTTGGCCACACTTGTTAGTTCATTAAGCTTAGTTGGAGGTCGAGAGACAAAGACTAAGCTATACTTGGTAAAACTAACATTAATTGCCATAGCATGAGAATATCTAAGGGATTAGTGTTAGTGCGAGAGGATTTCCTAAGTTTAAGGCCTCTTGGTATGTCCAAGCATGAGATCGTGAGATAAATGCTTACATATTAGTCAGGGTCACTATTACTCGAAAGAGATTATCAACTAATTGAAGAAAATCCGGTGGACAACTAGGCAAACAATCTAAAGATTTTTTTTTTGTTATGCCAAATTTCAATATGAAGAGAATAAAAGTTTATGTACAAAGATGAGGGGATGGATAGAAAAGAAAGGGGTGCAGAACAAACCCAAAATTGAAAAAATTATCCAGAGAACAAGGATCCCAACCGTAGGGCTCTGATTCCAATAGAGCTTGGAACCACCCACATCACCAGCCGCCTTATCACATACCCAAGCACGGGTTCCAAAGCAACATTGATCCAAACTCTTAGCTTCTCAGGTTGTCTAAAATTATCTTTTTTTAAGAAAGAAACTTTTCAGGGACACTAAGTGGTGAAGTCAATCACCCTAAATCCTCATCCAAGTGAAGTTATCCTTTGCATTTCGGTTAATTGACTAAAAATACCAAAAAATAGCCTCATCATCTTGTTATTATTTATGTTCATGTTCAGTTAGTAGTTTTACAACCCACCAACTTATCATTTATCCAAATTGCTTAAAGCTTACCAATTTTAGTACTTATCAACATACAATCCTCATGATTCGACTCTCATTTTCTTCATTTTATTACTTATCTTACTTTGTGCACTTACAAACAATGCAACAATTTCTTGTACCGAAAATCATGATTTTGTATTATTAATCATAAAGTCTTTTCTAATTAAACTTGTGATTTGCAAAAGTTTCTCATGATTTCTTACAAGTAGCCATAAGGATATCTCCACCTAACTATTTAGGAGTTGTGAATTCTTTATTAATCACTCACAATCCTTCCGTACTTCATATCACCCACAATCAAAGAGTGACATCCATACTCAAGATTTCATGGTGATCTCAAGTCTAATTATTACTTACACCTACTATTATTTAGAATATCAACCATTAACAATATGGTGAATTCTAGTTGGGCCAATCGAATGTACTGATCAATTACAAGCATCCATGTTCTAGCTTATGTGTCTCTACACCATAGTTGATGAGATCAACTACCCCTTCAAAAGGAAGTCACTTGGAACATGCTAACCTATCCATATTAGTGATGCCTTGTCTCACTAATACTATGGTTAGAGATGTTTAGTATTGATAAATTTATTAGAGTTGTCTCATCATCACAACACCTTGTGATCCACTCTAAGTTATCCAAACTTGGGATTCATTATGCATCATGCAATAAAAGTAGTAAATAAAACAAATAATGAAGGTTGCTACTAATCAAAATGCATTATATAAAAGTATTGATACTATGGCCCTAGGTGATTGCCCTTAGGGAACAACACTAACAAGGCCGGAGGTTGTGATTATGAATTAAAATCCAAGTTGTGTAAATTAATTGTTGATTACTTCCTATTATGATTTACAAGTTAGATGCAACCATGATTCTTCTTTGTGAAACTTATATGATGGGGCTGTAAGGTAAAGGGGTGAAATGAATGTAAGGCACTATGATGGTTGGGACAAACTAGCGGGTTAAAGGCACAATAGGATGTCTATGGACCGAGTAGGAGCCCAAGGAAAGCAATTCTTGATGGGGGAACAAGGAGACTTTTTTCGAGATTCATCGGACATGATCGAGTTCTAGAGAATGGAGGAATCTCTGGACTCTATGACTATGTGCAATGTTTGATATTGCTTCATGTTGTTCTTGTTTGACATATGCCCTTAGGATTCATGGCTAACGTCCTCCGCTTACTGAGCAATTC
Source organism: Pinguicula moranensis (assembly GCA_028565015.1). NCBI lineage: Eukaryota > Viridiplantae > Streptophyta > Magnoliopsida > Lamiales > Lentibulariaceae > Pinguicula > Pinguicula moranensis. The sequence goes on from JAOWBN010229262.1 coordinate 11,201, forward strand.
ATGCTTACCCCCTTGTGTTATGGGATATGCAGAGAAGGACATGGAGCAAGGGCTCAACGAGGAAGCCAATGACGAACGTAAGTGAATTTTAAAACCCCACCCCTTACGAACACTATGTATCTTTTGATTGTTTGAATGTTCGGCCTATGCCCTAGTGGCCATGTTACATAATTACCGTGTTGATTTGTCGATAGTTGGCTTGTGCTATTGAATTTCACTCAAGTTCCATGCAATGTAGGTGCATGATTAGGAATCTAGATTGTTTGGTATGATGTTAATAATCTCGATAGGAAATAAGTAATAAATTAGGAAATTACCATGGAAATAAGGATCGGTATACCTATTAATTTTTTCTTTCGGGGAAGAATTGAAAGAGGCAAAATAGAAATCGAAAAACTCGCTGAGACTTAATTCCAAGGACAGGATACAAAACAAGATAAGGAAAACAACAAGGCTGGTGTACGCGTTTGAGGCTAATTGAAAGGATGCTATATTGCAAGCCTGGAGGAATGTGACGATGAAAGGGTGTATGGGGAAATGAAGTCCCTCTTGGAATTGGGCCATAAAATTGGTAAAGCATACATTTGGGAATGAAGGATCTCATCCTTAGAGGTTGGGGCAATCAGGTCATAATTGGTGGGTATGAAGAAAACCCGCACAAGGAGCTCGAATGTTGTGCATACTCAAGAGAAAAGCGGAAAAGTTTAGAAAGTTCAAGGGTCATATGCATATAACCCTTGAACTTAGGGGATTCATGATATGGGCCAAAAAAAGACTGATAAAGGCCATCAAGTGTCAAGACACTGCGAGAAATGTAATTGAAAGGTGTTTGGTATCCTCAAGAAAAGGTGGGTTGTTCTAAAGCGCCCAACCTTCTATCCTTTGAACACCCATAACTACATTATATTAGCTTGTTGTTTACTCCACAACTACATCATGGCGGAGACACCTAATGACCCCTTACTTCTAACTATAGATGTTGTTGAAGATGTTAATAGCTTGAGACAAGAGGAAGTGGAATACATTCCAAATGTGGAGTCCTCTCTGCATGGAACCTAAAAAGATATGACATGGCTACTGCTTGGTGGAATGCATATAGGGTTGCACCCCCTCGCCCAAAACCATAACTATTGATTTATCCATTTATTTGCATTTTCTAACACGTTGTAGGTCCTGCTTATATGTTTGAACCCTTTTATGATGTTCTTATATGTTGTTCTTGTATATATTTAACCATGTATATGTTTGAACCTTCTTATGATCTATTTTTTATATATGCAGTTCAGCTTTGATGATTACTGATTTTATTGGATGAAACGAAACGTGGTGAGATCTTTCTTTCATTTCATATCTTAACCAGTTGGTATTACTTGTTCTGTTTTGTGTGTAATTTTTAATGCTTTTTAGGGAGATATCTAATGGAATCTAGACATCATCATCGGACGTGCTTCAGAGGACTCTGGGGGGGGGGGGGGGGGGGGGGGGGGGGGG